>CATIWM010649369.1:0-44306 GCA_949671775.1 Mallotus repandus
AAAAGGAATAAAAATAAAAAATAAAGATAACGGAGAAAAAGAAAAAAGAAAAAAAGGAATAAAAATAAGAATAAAATAAAAAGAAAAAATGGAAGAGAAAATAAAAAATAATTAAGAAATAATAAGAATACAAATAAGGTAAAAAAATTAAAAAAAAGGGACGCTGTTAAAAATAAAATGGATACTCATATAATTAATAAAAAAAAATGATATATTTTATTGAAAATTAAAGTCCAAAATTATATATTTGTGTAAATTTCTCTTAATTTTTGTTACTTTTTCTAAGCTTCACGGTTTTTATTTGCCACCAGATGTAAAATATTTTAAATCGTCGCCAAATGTAAAATACGTCAACATACATTAGCTATGTCATTATTCATTAGGGGCTTGCAGTCCGGTACTTAATTGTCATTAATACGTTAGTCAATGTCGCTAATTGATTTACTAGCGTCACTATAGGTTAATTTTGTTGTTTATTGTTGGCTTTCCTTTAAGGAAGAAAAATTTTAATTTCCAATTTAAATTGCACATTTTCTGATGCTGTTGCGTTAGCTTAAAGCATAAATAATGGTTAGTGAGAGAGTAGTCAAATAATAACTTCTCTCTAAGGGTATCATGAGCTGTAGAATTTGATTCTTACTACCGTCGATTTAAAAGGGGAGCAGAATATCGATGCTTAAACCATATGACTTCCCAATTAAAAAAGAAAATGCATAAATAATGAATGCTAAGATAATTTTTAATGCTATTATATATAATGTGAAAGACTTTCAATCCTTTCAACAAAGTGTTGAAGAAATTTGTTATCTTTATTGGTCCATCTTTGAAATAGTTGAAACTTTTATTACTATTGAATATGAGAAGCATATATATGTATATCTATAATCTATAATATATATAAATATATGAAGAGGGGGAGGACAAACAAAATTATAAAAAAGTATTGACTTATTATTATATAAAAATTAGATAATTTAGTCATTAACTAATAAAAATTAAATTAAATTAATTGAAATATAATTCTAATTTAATTAAAAGTAAATTTTTTACTTTAATTAGGTTAACTTCTATTTTATCTCTAATAAAAATTAAATTAATTAAAATATAATTCTAATTTAATTGAAAATATATTTCCTATTCTAATTTGGTTAACTTTTATTTTGTCTCTAAAAATTAAATTAATTAAATTTTTAGTAGTAATTTTGTTAATAATAATTTCTATTTTAATTAGATCTATTTATATTGTATCTAATATAAATAAAATTAGAGTTAAAATTTAATTAATTAATCTTTATTATTTATTTATTAGCTGAAATAAAAATTATCATTAAATTACTTTTTGAGTAAATAAAAGTATTAATATTAAAAATATTGAAGAAATTCAAATAAAAAATTTAGTAAAATTGTTATAAATTATAAATTTAATGCAGTTGTAATATTTAAATTTTTATATAAAAATAATTTTTTTATTATTTTTAAATTTTTTATTAAGAAAATAATTTAAAATATTTTATTATCTTATGATCATTTTATATAAAGTAGTTATAGAGTTGAAAAAAAATATTAATTATAAAAAATATCAAAGAAATATCATATAATTGTTTAAATAAAAGATTTATAAAAAATTTCTATGAATTATAACTATATTAAATTAACATCAAATTATCATAAAAATAAATAACACTTTTATTTTTTAAAAACTTTTATTTAATAATAATAATAGTACTAATAGTAACAATAATAATGTCAAAATATATATTTAATTAATAATTTATTTACTATTATGAGTCTAAAATTTTTTATTCACGTGCGAAGTATGTGGTTGTTTACTAGTGTATATATATATATATATATATATGAAGAACAAGATAAGTGAAAGAAAAATGTCGTAAAATGTTACTTTAGAATTTTGATATAGCGGAATGATACAATAAATCTCAAATTGTGGTTTATTTTGGACCTTTGATCAATATATATATTATCTCGTGATCGATTCTGAAAAAATGAAGAAAGGTGCAAGAAAGATACAAGTTATATAATTACAATAACATGCAGATTGATGCATTTTAGTTCTTCAACGGTCTAGTACTAATGAATTAAACTCCAAATAAATCATATCACTATTGGTAACTTCTTTTAGTTTACTTAGCACCAATCAAAATGGACCTAGTTGAATAAATAGAGTTACATATATTCTCAAAATAAGAAAAAAAAAACAACCATCACATGAAAGAAAGGGCATTCACGGTCTCATATATTTATCATTTTTTATCGGTTTAACATTTTAATTTATAATTTTATCATTTTAACATTTGAATTTGTCAAAAATACAATTTTAAAACTTTTATCAACACACATAGTATGAAATAACAAATCAGTATTTGTTACGTCTAAAGGGTTTAATTGACTAAAAATTATAAGTAGAGGCATCAAACTGACAAAAATTAACAAGTGCAGAGAATGACAAATACATTATGTCATCATATTATTGTATACTATGATATTTTATGCAAGTTTAAGTGTTGAAATAGTAAAAATATAAATTGATGTATTCAACTGATAAATTTTACTAAGTACGGAAGATTATAAATGTATTAAAAAATTAAAAAAAAAAAGAAAAAATGAGGCCACCGCTAGCCATGGTAAACTAACAGTTGCCTGGAAAACAATTATCGAGTTGAAAAAGCTTTTAATGGATGTTCATTTTTATGGTCAACAACAAAAATTAAAATAGATTAAAAAGCCTTATGGGTGAGAGTTTGAACAAAAATTTATGGGTTTGACAACATGATAAAAATATATGAACACAAACTTCAGAAAATTAGACACACATGAGAAATCAAGAGAAGTAGGACAACAACCACACTAAATAAAAAGAGATGTCAAGAAGGCCTAATTCGAATGACAAAGACTGAGATTCTGAAATTTTTAGGTCTCAGTTCGATTTTTAGCAATGCTAAGGACTTTAAATTCTTCTTCACCTTAACATGACAACTGCATACTAATTTTGGGCACTGTTACACCGCCAAAAATCGACCGAAACAATAAAGCAAATCATTGTTCATATAATAATATAGATCCAAATTAATGTGATCCAATTCTGTCAACGTAAAGTTGAATGATTAGTTTAAATGCAAATTGGTCTGTATAACCTAATATTTGTTTGTCCAAGGCAATATGATAATCCAACCTAAAGTTTGTCAAACTCAAGTTAATTGGTCAATATACATATATTTATTCATTAACTTACTAATTACTTTTTTATAGATACAAATACAAAAATATAAATTAACTAATAATTTTAATTCCATTTATATAAATATAAATATTTATATTATAATAGAGCCGGTTTTATATAATATATTATTTATATTTTGCAAGTACGACTTCTAAAAGAACTACATCATCTTCAAGTACCAACATAATCAATATATATTTAAAAAAACATTTTTTTTTTGGTCTTGAAAAAAAAACATTTTTTGCGAAAAAAAAAACATATTACAGCAGTTAAGAAAGTTGATTTAAATAAGAAATTAAACTCAGAAAAATGACACCTCAACTTGAGGAGGTTCTTTTATACACTTGTGTTGTTTGGTTGGAGAATTATTTACTAATTTTCTGTGGATATTTAATGTAATAAACTTTTGACCTATACTGGCTAGTTGTAAAAAATAAATAAATCAATCAATAAGATAATGTTTTAGCATATGATTCTGATCAGATTAGACCAAGAAATAATGTAGAAATCAAGAAAGCTATTCTCATTGCTTGGAGGATTTTTTTTTTTTTTTAAATGTGTTCACTGCTTGGTTTTTTGGCTAGTTGTCCTTTGCATGGTATTTAACATGGTGCAAAGTAGTCATTCACGTTGTAATGTAACTCTCTGCTATTTTTTTTGTCTGTACATCTCGTTCGTTAAAATTACAGTAATTTTAAATATTGATACAAAGACTACGTATAACTATTACAAACTCAGTTCAAAAAAAAAAAAACTATTACAAACTAACAAACTATTACAATTAACTTATATATATAAATTATAGTGGGGTGTTAGTTGAGGACATAATTTTTATCATGTCCCCACCAATTGAACTAGACTTCATTAGCTAATTCTATACTATTTATGTACTTATGTGCACATATTATCATATTATTGAAAGGTAATGCTTTTTGTTGCTAGTAGCAACAAGAAATAGTGTGTCGCGGGGTTAATTTTTCAAAATGCTCTCTCTCTAGTTGATAGCCCCTGTATCAGGGGTAAAAGAGAAATTGCAAAATTTTTTTATTATTTAGCAGGCCCGCAACACATTATTCATGTTGCAGGCCGTATCCCAATTCATTACTGAATTCTAACCTACAAATTATATTATGGAACTTTATCAATATTGCAAAATGGACAAGAGGTCCATTACACGTGTGAGTGTTTTATTTTAACACTTTTTCTCTTTTTTTTTTTTTTTTTATGCTTCTTCTTTCTCTCTTTTTTTTTTAATGTTCTTCTCTTTTCATGCTCTCTACTCTTCTCTTCTCCGATCATGGTCATGCTCTTCTCTTCTACGGTCACGGTCACAAGACACTTTCTCTTCTTTTTTTTTTATTTTTTCTCTTCTCCGGTCACGTTTCTTACCTTCTCTTTTATGCACTTTGTCTTTTTTTTATTAGTGGCTTTTTCTTCTTCTTCCTAAGAGTATGGTGTCTGTCAAGTGCTTCAAAACCAAAGAGAGAGAATTTGTGAATGGTATCATGTTCTTTTAAAATTCAAACAGCTTCTTATTTTTCTTCTTTTTCTTTTTGTATTTTTTTTAGATTGATTTTTTACTGTAAATTTTTTTGATGTATTTGTTTAGTTTGTGCATATAAATTCATTAGTTGTAATGTAAAAATTCTTGTGTTATTGATTGAGAATTCATGTGTTATTAAATAAAAATTAAATTGAATGTAAACCTACAGGTGAAGGTCAATGAACCTACAAGTAAAAGTCAATTAAAATGCAGGTCAAGATCAGTGAACCTGCAGTAAAATTCATTGATATGAACCTGCATGTTCATTTGAACCTATAGGCAAAGGTCAATGAACATGCAGTAGACTCATTGATTTTGACTTGCAGATTCATTGATTTTCAATGAACATACAAGTGAATTTCATAGTTTTGATCAATTAACCTTTTAATTACTACAAGTATAAAGAGAAATTAACTAATTAAAACAAAGTTTAACACAAAAGAAAAAAAAAGGACGTTTGACATAAAAAAAGTTTGACACTGTGTATAAAAAAAAAAGACTTAGAGTTGAAAAAAAAAGTGAAGATCAATGATGTTTGATGCTCTGTTTAATCAATAAAAATTAGAGGTGGAAAAAAGAAGAAAAAGAAGAAGAAGACGAAAAAAAGGTTAAAAAGAAGACGAAAAAGAAGGTGACAATAAAAAGAGAGCTCCGCATAAAAAAAGAAAAAGAGAAGACAACTTATCCATATTGTAATATGAACAATGATTCTATGATATAACAATTGCTCTCTAACTAGAAACATTATAACCTTTTTATTAAGTTAAAAGACCGTATCAATAACAATTCAGTATAATTAAAGAGATAAAAACTATGACATAATAGCATATAATTGAACTTTAAATAATTTGATATTGTTAATTTAACAATTTGAATTAACAAAAATCAAAATCATCATAAAATTTCTTCTCAATGAGACAAAGGACGAAGGATTTGGTGCCCTCTTAGAAGGGAAGGTGAATGAATTTTTTGAAATTAATTACATTAAATAAATAAAATTTTAATTTTAATTTTAATAAAAAAAAGGAAATAAGGATACGATTGTCATAGTGCGTATATTAGCAAAGTTCAAACGCTGAACTAGCCGTTGGAGATCAATTGCAAAGCACCAATATGCGCCGCCTTCATTGTAACGTTCGAATGTTGCTTTTGAGCTAACGAAGACCAAATCTCTCCTAAAACGGCTTCGTTTTGTTAAGGTGACGCTCCTTTTTATACGCACCAGATCTTACAACTATCCTGCCAGATCCTCTCCCACTGCAACGCAAAGAAGAAGAGACGAAGCAACGCACGCACTTCTTGAATCTTTGCTTCTTCTTCTTCTACTTCTTGTTTTCTTTGGAACAAGAAAGAAGCCCTTCTTCTGTTTCTCTAACAAGAAAATGGCAACCGTTAATGGGTACCAAGGCAACACACCGGTCACTGCTCCGGCAGGGACACCATCGAAGCAGACTGTGCCAGCGGCAAAGAGTGTTGATACTCAATCTGTGCTTAAAAGGTACTTTACATCTAAAATCGAGACTGATTGAAAATTTTATGACCAATTGGGTGGGTTTTTGCAAAAGTATATGTATTATTTGGTGGTTGATTCAATTACTCTTCTTCTTGTTTGGGTATTTGTTATGATGCTAATTCTATTTTTGTTAAACCTGATTCAATTACGAGTCTTTCTAACTGTATATATTTTTTTTATTGATCTTGAAAACAGGTTGCAATCTGAATTAATGGCATTGATGGTAGGTGCATATTCTATGAATGAAAAAACAGTTGTAATTTTGTATAATTTGAATAATTTGACTTATTTGAGTAGAGTTGTTGATTTAGGGTTTTGTGATTGAATTTCAATTTATAGATGAGTGGAGAATCTGGGATATCTGCCTTCCCTGAGGAGGACAACATATTCTGCTGGAAAGGAACAATTAGTGGATGCAAAGACACAGTTTTTGAAGGAACTGAATACAAGCTATCCCTTGCCTTCCCAAATGACTATCCCTTCAAGCCTCCAAAGGTGAAGTTTGAGACTAGCTGCTTCCATCCTAATGTCGATGTTTATGGCAACATTTGCTTGGACATTCTTCAGGTAAAGCAATACATACACGCCATGCAAGTTTCCTGGCCAATGCCTGAATGAATGATTGCCATTATTAACTAACGATTGCTAATTTTGAAGGATAAATGGTCATCCGCTTATGATGTTAGGACAATACTCTTATCTATCCAGAGCCTACTTGGAGGTAAGTTTGCTAGATATTGGATAAATGAGCCCTCATTTGATTATGTTAGTTTGTGTTGATTTAGTCGTTTTTCTGTTTGTCCAGAACCAAATATAAGCTCACCGTTAAACAATCAAGCAGCTCAACTATGGAGCAATCAAGAAGGTAACTTTACTTTTCAGTGTTTTTGAGAATCCCCTTTTTCTTTTTTTTCTTTTTTTTTGGAGAATAATCTATCTAACTAACGGTGTTGAAACCTTATTGCTGCAGAGTATAGGAAGATGGTGGAGAAGTTGTACAAGCCTTCAAGTGCATAAGTTTAGATGTAGAAGTAGAAGCTCCTTTTCTTTCTTTTAGAATGAAGGGGAAGGATGGAAACAGGATTTTTATTTATGATTACTTTATTTTTCAATGAGTGTGTTTTCTTTTGTTTATTTTTTAGTAAAAAAAAAAAAAAATTATACAGTGGCCTTGTAAGAATTATTGTGCGTCTCCTAATTCCTGTCTCTTTTCTTGTTAAAAAAAAAATATTCTCTGTATAGTTCAAGGAGAAATAGCCTCCGATTCAGCTACAGCGAGATTCTATGCACAAGTAGTTGTAAAATGTCTAGATGACTTTAAACAGAACTACATGAACCAATAAATCTTATCGGGCAACTTTTCAATTAATATTGAAAGTTAAATTTCAACTTTGGACTCTCATGAAAATTCTAAATTTCAAACCCCTGATTTATTTCTTTAATGTCAAAAGTCTAAAATGGAAAAAAGTCTCTCTCTCTCTCTCTCTCTCTCTCTCTCGTATTAGCCCAAATTGCTAATACATGAAGCATGGACGATGTGAGGAGATGCTAATCTTTAAAAAAAGAAAAAAAAAAATTGCTAATATATGAAGTTTGGCATGGACCATCTTTTTACCCCAAAGAAAATACAAGATATCTGCAGAGTGTGTCGTCCTTTATTAGCCACTACTTTGGTGATGTCAGCTGCCTCAGGTTGTACTTAGCCAACTCCTTGTACTTCTCAACCAGACCAATCAAGCATACAGTCTGAAATTTTGACATACAAGGTCATCAAATTGATCATGGCAAACGCATTCGAAGGTTGATTTTAGCAGGGAATAGAAATTCTTACCTTAACAATTTCAACTATAATTGTCTTGTCAGGATTGTTAAGATCCACTTTATGAGGTCCAGGAACAGATTTGGCAACTGAATTTATAATTTTCATCCTATCAATACCAGTGTTGGCACGAGCTTCATACAGTACTGCAAACTGCAAAGAAGAATTTAGTTTAGCAACACGGTAAAACTGAGAACAGAATATATGTTATCTCTACAGATTACAGAAGCTACCACTCATTTATTTACAAAAAGAAATGAAAATTAAGTTGGCCCTTGTTTACTGAGGTCAGTGAGCAACCATACCATCTCTCGTCCTCATAGCTGCCTTTGGATTCCAAGTTCCAACTAACACAGGTTGATCCCTAGACCCCAATTTTACTCAAAATCACAAGATATTATCTATTGGTAGGCAACATAACAGTCAAATCTTTGTAAAGCCATGTATGCTAAAGAATAATTGCATAGATAATGTTTAATGTATTTACCTTCTGTGGATTTTGAGCGTCCACAGGAAAATATTTTTCCACAATTGGTGCCATTGCTTTTGAAATTTCCTCTTCTGAAGCATAGCATGCAACTTCAACTGGCAGAACTCTTAAGATGAACCTAATTATGGGAAAAAAAATACAGCTTTAGCGCCCTACAATAGTATGGCATTTTTCTCATGCACATCAAATGCGGTCTTGGCTTCCAGCATTCCTCCACCAATAGACATGGCCAAATCGCTTCTCCATGCACCAATGTCACATGTGAAATCCACAACTAGTAGCCCACATGCGACACCAGGCATGAAGAAGGAATAAAGATCCACCCAGCACTGGTTGGAAGCCATGCACTTCACAAAATTTAACAGAACAAATCAGCACTTCACAAACCTTGACATGTGCTTCCTTGTTGATGCAGCCGATGTCATCATGTGCTGCACAACATCTTTAGGAGAAGGGTCACCATCTATCTTGCGCATTTGGACGAAGATAACACCATTACAGCCTGAGTCAAGGTTCACAAAGCGCCTCTGCTCAAACAGGACAACATCCCATAGTCACACAACAATTATGATGCGGCTATAAATGGTAAAAATAACAAGTTTCGATGCTATTAAAAAAAGAAACAACAGAAATTGAACATAGTATCTACAATATTGGGTATTAAATAATCTAAGTCCTAAATCCTAAACCCTAAACCCTAAGCTAGCTATAAGCCAGGTTCATTATGTTAAAGTGCCACAGTTGCACCCTAAATAGGCCATTAGAAGGTCACTTTGAAAAGGGTCTTAAAGAATTAGAAACATCCACCTTTCATGAACATTAATTAATATGCATGAAAGTAAATGGCAGAGAAGAGTCACCACAGTACAAACCTATACATGAAAGTAAATGGCGGAGAAGAGTCACAACAGTACAAACCTTACTCTTGTCTCCCAGTTCTTTAAGTTCATCTTCAATAAGCTTATCAATGGATTTCTGCTCCACCTTTTCATGGATCACAGGATTTGAAACACATGTTTCTATGCATTGCTTCTTTGTTGGAAGCTCATCAGCTTCATTTGCTTGATGTTCAGGATCTTTCTCACCTGCTTCATTATCAGCAGTGTTTTCTTCCTTTTGATTTCCATGGCAAGTCTTCTCCAAATTAGGACAATTTAACTTTGGAGTTGTTGAATCACCACCATTAGTTTGGTTGTTTTGTTCAGTATCTGACTTATTTTCTTCTTCCCTATCCTCCTCCTCCTCCCCCTCATGCTCTCCTTCCACCCCATTGTTATCATCTTCTTCTTCATCAGAATATACAAACTTGATCTTTTTATTTAAAGGTTTATTAGGCAACTCTGCAACCTTCACACTTGTATCCTCTCCATGGACTAGCTCTTCATAAAACTGAAAGGGAAAGTGGAAATATCAGCAACTAAACATCCATGCATATCCAGATTTCACCTCACTTATAAGGGAAACAGAGGATTCACTACTTTGAATTTCTTGTATGAAAAAACCCATCAGTGTGAAAAGCACATAAAGCTTGTGAATGCACAATAAGAAGTGGCATTTCTCTTGAAAATCTGATTTCCACATTTCTCTTGCTCCAGTTTTCTGTTAAATCATCGAAATCCTACCAAATTATTCTAAGACTTCAAGCAGATTATTATTCTAAGACTTCAAGCAGATTATACTACTTAGGCCAAATTTCACTCTTTTTAAACCACTTCACAACTGTACTTATCTTCCCATAATATAAAAAAATTATAGCACTAACAGCTCTTGAAAGCTTCCCAATTCTACTCAAAACATCAGTTGAATCAAACAGGAGAAAAAAATTTAAAGCAAAATGGTACAGGTTGACAACAAAAACAAGTACCAGGACAAGCAAACAACATTTATCAGCAAGGATTATAAAAGAAATGAAAGAACACCCTTTTCCAAGATTATTGAAGTTAAAAAATTTGAAAAAGGCAGAGAATAACAGAACATACAGAATCAATAACATTAATAGCCTCATGAGAAGCTTGGCGCTCTCTGCCACCATCGCAAGTGATAAAGAAGCCCTGTACTCCTGGGTGTAATGGGTATGCGCCCTTCTTCTTAACTGGCTTCTGAAATATACATAAAACACAGAACTTAATTGGAAGAAGCACAAAAGCAGTGGGTACTAGCGAGAACAATGGATCTGAATACAGATAGAGAAAAAAATTGAGAGAAATATACATTGTGGGGAAGATAACGTTGCTTCCTCTTCTTACTATGCGTGGCAGCGGACTTCGGCTTGTTCTCGGTGGCCATTATTGAGCCGAGAAGACAAGCACCAAGCAGCGTTACTCTGCTCTCAGGGTTCGGCAGACGGAGGGGGATGAGAAACACTTTGCTATTGGGCTCGCTCAACTTTACGGGCCTTAAAGCCTTGAGCCAAATATCCACTCTACAGGCCTCAAGAAACTTTGGGCTTAGAACTTTAGGCCTTAGGTGCCGTTAATCTATCACATCACATCACTCTGGGACTAAGATTATAACAAATTGGCTTTCTTCCAAACAATTAATGGCTAAATTGACATCTTGACTAAGCAATCACATCAATGTTTTATCACATCATTGTTTTAAGTTAAATGTTCACGTCAATTTTTTTTAAAGCATGCTATATGGGGATGAAATTTGAGTGAGGGTGGTATTCCCGAGCACACCTTTTTTTCTTTTACAACCGGTAGATGAAGTTAATTTTCAATATGAAAAAGAAGAAGGGATAGAATTTCTCAATAAAATATGTACATTTTTACCACTTAATCTATTACACTCAACACATATAAATATCTTAAGTTACCAACACTATAAAATGGTGTCATGTTCTCATTAAATGATAATAAATCATAAGATTTTTAAAAATATCAATCCAGGTGCTCAAAATAATTGAATGCTAAAACTCAGTTAAAAGTACAATTACTTGCTCTCTCATCTCGACTATTCTTTTGTTTTTATTTTTTCAGGTATTGTTTTCCGTCTTCTCCTTGATTGTGGGAATCAATTTTTGGCCATTTTTTTGCCGGAAATTAATCATGTGCCTTTTTATTATATATGTATATTATGTTATTTTATTAGAACAAGTGGTAATTTTTCTAGATTTAGGGTTAAATTCCTATATGCTCTTCTTTTGTGAAAATTTTGCTCTCTTTCAATAAAAGATTTGTGGGTTTGAAAAAAAGATATCATTTTTGTATTTGCATTCGTGGATAAGAAGACAACATTTATCTTGAAATTTTTTTTGATTTGGTTTACCTATTATTCAAAATTTTTTGATAATTTACAAAATAAATTTTGTCACGCCCATTAATTTGCTAAGGATGCTAGAATATTGGTTCTATTTATATCAGTGTGTTTGTGGCTTTATTTGGCTTTCTCTTCTATTATTTTATGATGTATCTTGTAAAAGTAAATTTTTTTTTATAAAATTTGTATGTGTTGTAAAAATCTTACGCCCTTCCTTATATTTTGCCCAATTTAATCATACTTTATAGTTGGCTAAATAAAAAAATAATTGAATGCTAAGTTATACATACCAACCAAAACATGTTTCGGACTGCAATTGCAAGATAACGCATCACCCTCCACTTCCCAAGTGATAGGAAGAGTTTTGGGGCAAATGAATGGTATGCAGCACCAAATCTCAGTGGTGGATGTTACCTCGTAGTGACGTTACGATAATTAATGGAGAATAAAAAGTCAACATGAGCAGAGGCTAGGCTTAAAAACATGGAGCGTGTGATTACTGAGAACCAGTCCAAACAATTTTGGACTGATTTTGCAATGGTTAAGGTTGGTGGGTGCGACAGCAATCATTCCACGATGGTGGCCAGAGGGAAGTCGCATTTCTATGCTAATGGTAAGGGATGATCAAGGCCAAAAAACCCAAGGCAGATCCATTAGACGTGGCGCCGGCCAATGGCAATGGACGGTGGTGGAGAACTAGTGGCTGCAACCTTCGCAATGATGAGGGATACAATACAACATTTCTATTCAGGCCATGTTTCAACACACAATGTAATGGACATCACTTTTCATTTCTTGATCAAAGAACATTTTCACATTGACAGCATCAATATACAAGAGAACTGAAAAATGAGGGAAAAAGTCGGAAAAAAAAAGAGAGAAAAAAAATTAAAGAACATAAGTTACAATGGGAACCCATGTGGAAAGATGATATTTTAAAAACAACCCTTTCAATATATTGAAAAAATATTCTACATTTACAGGGGCTATATGTATATATATATATATATGAATAATATATATTTATAGCAGCTGTACTTTATCAACACTGTAGGATGAATATGCTGCAGCAAGAAGTGCTGCTCCAACGCCGGATCCATCTTCTGTGGCCCTGAGGATGACGTGTTGGGCAACGTCTTCCCCCAGTATTTCATTGAAGGCTTCATGCAAGTACTCTCTGAACATTGTATAGCTTGTATATAAACCCCCTTCAATTGCTACAACTGTTCTTCTCAACTTTACATCACTTCTTCCTCTTCCACTGGTAATGCCTCCTGTCCCATCCCGGCCAATCTTCTTCAAGATTCCCACGATGCCAGCAGCTGCCAAACGAGCAGCCCTGCGTGTCACCACATCACATACTCTCACAACAAGCTTTCTGACCTTCAACGGGACGTCTGAGATCTGATAGACAGCAAGTACGCCAAAAAAGGAAACAGAAGCATTCAATCCATTGCAGTCATTTTGACTTTTGACATATTAGAAATACAAATAGCATGAGATGCATTTACCCCCAGAGTTTCTTTCAATATGAGAACTACTTCCTTCAGATCAGGAGAATCATCCTCGTGCATTCTAGCCACTAGAGGTGTTCTTCAGTAAAACACAATATGGTGAATTAGTCTTGAACATTAGGGAGACTTGAAAGGTTCAAAAGACCATAAATTGTAAGGTGTACAAATCAATAAGAAATATTTTATATGATCAAACAGCATAATGTAATGGTTAAAGCCACTGCATCAGAGCAAGCGTATAAACAAAAAATCATGAATTTTGGTTATTGGACTACGTTGTATATACATGAACTATAATCAGGTTTTCATGAAATCAAATGAATTACCTAGTGAGCACAGGTGTTTGAGAGAAACAAAATAGACGAGGTAAAAGAACCACACAGAGAACATAAAGCAGATCAATAAATGCTCTAGACAATGAGTTGAGCATCCACCATAAACACCTAGACAAAAGAAAGCAAGAGGGGACAGACATACTTCAAAATAAAGGGCACCGCCAATCTGGGAGACACAGGTCCAAAGATATCAGATTCTTTTGTCATTCTGAGAATCACTCTCCTAACAATGTCACCCAGATACATTCCAGATATCATTTTCTCAAAACCCTGCAGCAAAATCCTTAAAACATTGAGCTGTTCCCTTTATAGAAATACATGACAAAAGAAAAAATAAAGAGTACTTGTCCTTACTTGATCATTCGGGTTGGGGCTTTCAGCATCCAACTCGATATCATAAGAAGTTCTTGGCAAATGAGATGACCAGAAATTTCCCCACTCCATGTTGACAACCTAATTAAACGATATAGTACAGTGTGAGTAGCAAAACATATCAATCATTTTCGAGACAAGAAATGGCACTGCATATAACAAGAAAGGATACCATGCCTCCAGAAGATGTAAGCAGGCCTTGACACTTTATAATAGCATCTGCCCGTTCTAAATAGCAAGCATTAGTACCAGTTCCAATTATTACAGCAGCAACAGTGTCAGCATCATAATAATGACCAAGGGCAAGTGTTCCCACAGTATCATTTACCTGCTTAAAACAAAGCAATAGGTCAATGTTTTTCTCCCTTGTTTCTTTTTTCCTCCTGATAATGTAATCAATGTCAACAAAAGATCAAGATATCATTTATTGGCCCCAATAACAGCCTAAATCGTCTTTTTTTTCCAACCATACACAAAGATTGCATTTTTGTCCCAACTATTCACAAAAGCAAACTATATAAAGTGAAAAACTAAAGAATGCTTGGTGACTAAAAAGCAAATAAAAGCCAAACCATCTCCTAAAAAAATCCCACTTTTCGTTTACTACCACACCGAAATAGCAACAACTGTAAAATTGTACTCAGCCAAACAAAATAATTTAGCAAATAATAACAATGCTTCAGCAAAGAACAAAATGCTCACCAGTACCGCAACCTTCATATCCAAATCACTCCTCGTCAATCCTGCTTGTAAATGTTCAACAACCTCTCTTCCAACCTAAATCATTCATTTAATACACTTATCAAATCTGCACCTTCACTTATGAAGTGACAAAGAGGGAAGAAAAACTGCTAAAAAAACAGTCTAAAGAAATCCAACATCTGATTGACTACAACATAAGAGCAGAATAATTTACATATTATGTTAGAGACAAAATTATCTTCTTTTTTTTTTTTTATCAACATACACAATGTACTTGGCTTTCACAAAGTTTCCTAACCAAAAACATCCACTGACATTATTATAAGAATATTGTCCAACTAACCATGTCTTCAATGTGATATCCTTTCGTCCACTTAATAAGGATTCCTGAATGTATAGACATTTGTTTCACTGGAAACGAAAATGTAAATCCAAGTTGCCTTGTTCTGATTGAGGAAACCTCAGAACCATGTTCTTCTCTTTCAACAAACTGCTTTAATTTTGAAGCAATAAAGTCAAAGAGATCCTGCAGGGAAAAAACATATAGATAGACTTTTAATAATTTTACCATTTTCCAACAAAATAAACCAAAAAGAAAAGTTAAGTAAATAAAAAATGCAAACTCAGTCACCTCACTAGAGCTTGTCATCAAGTGCTGAGGAACAGGTTGCAATTCCACGTCTTTTGACAAGATCAAGGACCTTCTACCTCCTAGCTGAACCCGCAAGACCCTAAAATTAGTACCACCAAGATCTAGTGCATAATAAGTTCCTATCTCACTCCTGACAGCAACATGAAAATCAATTTACAAATAAAACCTAAAGTAAAAATAAGAAAAAAGAAAAAAAATGCACTTTTAAACAAATATAATCAAGATTAAAACCAGCAACGCATGATCTCTTAAGTCATATTGGACAATGTTTACTTTAGGATCAGAAGTTTCAGCTAATCACATCATTTCTTCAGCAAATCACATCCTTTCTTCAGCTAATCACATCCTTTCTTCATAAGAAGGCTTCAACACCACCAATTGGCACATGCACTGAGCATAAGCTTATTTACTCATATGTTTTAATATATTTGACTACCAAATAATAGCCACGGAACAGATGGTATGTCAATTGAAGAGAAAGAGCTCAATATTTTTTCATAACATTCCCAAATATAATTTGCATATAAAGAGAGCTAAAGAGATGCAGATTCTAACAAGTTACTTCCTAAATTAGATAACCAATGCCATTTACTTAGCAAAGAGGAATGAAGAATTAACAGATTAAACTTAAAGGAACTGGAAGAGACAGCAACCCATAAAATGATTATCAATACAAGTTCACAGCGAATATATAATCTATTTGCAATAAATACTGGGATAGACACCCTCACAACTTACTATAGTGGTGGATTTTCAAAACAGCACGTATTAAAACCACAAAGACCAAAGAAAGGATCATGCATGCAAGATCTAAAATTGATTAGATATTCTTATTTGTCACTTGTACCATAAGTGTATCAAGTTAGGCTCTCAACCTCTGAAGTATATTATCATAAAGAACTTCATTGCAAAAACTAGCACAAGAATACATAGCACAACAGCAGAAACTCTCACCGTTAATGAAGCTAAACACAGTTAACGACTGTAAGTATTGCCCCTGATCCCAATTAAATACCTATTGTAGCAAGTTTTGGATAGTGTGGCCATTCTCATAGATATAGCCTGGCCAAGCAGCAACAATATGTCTGCTCAAATCAACAACTTACATGTTGAAATCTTTAGTTACTTAAAAACTTTAGTTACTTGCAAATTTTAGTTAATTCTTATTTGACATAATGAGCATTAATGTTTCACTAAGTTCATGCTTCAACTGTACAATTAAGAATATAAAACAGCATCAGGAAAGTAACATTTTGCAACATCATTGTTAACCAAATAAGATTTGCAAATTTTAAGCTACAAGAATATAATGCAGATTCCATTCATAAATTCTTATGCATGGGAGATGCCGTCCACGTGGAGAAGGATACCAAATGAGAACCAACAGATTCTAGTTGATGAACCTAAACATACAGTATTCCTCAGAACAGTTATAAGATACTTAAACAGGAATAGAAGAGAATAGAAAGAGAACCTTTAGGATTATATAAACCATGTCAAAGAAAAATATTCCCAGCTCAAGCAGTGACAAGATTGATTTATCCAGAGACGAATGTCAAAATAATATATACATTTATATTTTATGACTAAAAAGTGGATCATTACAATTAATTCCAATTCAAAAAACAGTGTGAAAGTCTTATCTAAAATAGTGAACCCAATGAACAAACAAACAAATAAATAAATAAATAAAACTGTAAGACATAAAAGAGAAGAATTAGATAAAAATAAAAACAAAATTTGCACAAACAAATGGGTTAGAGAGTTGCCATGGAACAAGAACAGAAATTCAACAAACACACAATCTGTTTATAGAAACCAATGAAAACATGCTATCGATTTTAGTTAAAAATACAAACAGAATCAACGAACAAATAATGGAATGCCAAAAAGAAAAAAAAAAAAAACCAAAAACAGATAAACCAATGAACAATTACCTACGTGATAACTCCAAAAAAATGAAATTGATACAAGACGGAAGGGGAGGTATGAAAAATAATACAATGACCAAATAACAATAAGATAAAAAACCACCTTATTATCGAAGAATCAAATTCAACCGCATACTCCAACCCCATTCATTACCCAAACACGAAATGAAATAGAGAAGACTATTTTAAATTCCACCAATAACCCAAACAAATAAAACCCACGAAAAGCACCATCATTTATCTAGCGAAGGATAGATAGATTACCCAGTAGGCAAGTGGTCAACAAAAGTGAGCAGCATTTTAAGCTTGGACCCTCCTTCAGAAGCCAACCCAGCATGCATCTCCACAGCCATAGCATCAACTACCTGCCTCAACCTCCCTACAGTGGTCTCGCAAGATTCTTCCAACTCCTTCAACACTCCCACCACTCTTCTCCACTTCCTTCTACTCCTTACCCTCTTCCCCACCACCACCCCGGCCACCGCACACGCCGCAACAGCCACCGCCACCGCAACTCCCACCACCACCTTTCCCATCACCACCGACACCAACCCAACGATCGATACTTTCGGTACAATCTCAAACACAGAAGCGACGCCGTTTCATCGTGAAAGTTGTTCTCTTTGCTCTGTAAATGACCTATTGTGTAAAACCCAGAAATGAGAATAAGTTGTTTTCGGTTCGCCTTTTTTTATTTCCGGCTACTTTTTAGGTCCACAACGGCGGCTCCGTAACGATGACAATCGCCGGTGAACGTTGTCCTCTGTAGATGAACTGTTCGAGGAAAGGCTTAAATAAAAGAGAGTTATTTTTCCTTTTCTTTCTTTCTTTTTTGGGTTTTTGTATTGAGAAAAAAATGGGTGTTTGCACTAACAAAGTGTTCAAATGCGAACTAAAGGGTACTTATATACGTTGCAAAATGACATATTTGTCCTCGAAAATATTAAAAAATGACGGATTTGTTATAGGATCTTTTATGATTTTTTACCGTTTATGAAAGATTTTGAGGTTAGGGGAGATTTTGACTCCTTTTGTAGGGTTGGTGTACATAATTACCATTAAAGTTGTAAGATACTACAATATTATTAAATTAAATTTTTGCCCTTTTAATTTTTGGGTGATGAGATGATTTTTTTATGGGTTGTAAATGCAAGTGGGAGTGAGACTATAAGAAAAATAATTTTTAAAAGATAAAAAATAACAAAGTTGGCTAGCATTGTGTTTGAAAGGTAAGCTTTTGATTGTTTTGACTCATTGATTAAGACATTTTCCATATGGGAAAGAGGCTTAGCATATACTTACTTGTGTTGTTGTGCTCCCTTCATTTTGTTTACTTATAAGAAGGACCAAAAATTTGTGTTAATTTAGTATGTGATTGAGACTTCTATTTCATAACTACTCCATTCATACTAGTGGCTAGGGCATGCTCATTTTTGTTCATACACATTATAATTGTGCTATTGAATATAGTTTTGGTAATTTTGGGTTTGATAATGTCATTATGACATTAGGGACACTAGTTATGGTAGTTGTAATTTATACCCTCTAGTTTACTTACGTGTTAATGTTGATTTAATTATCCACTGGCGCATAATAGCATAAGAATAAAATTTAATGATAAAAGTGTGTATTTTTTATCTTAAAATTAATTTTTTAATTGTCTAATTATTTAATGATATATCAAATAACGATATTATGATTTCTGAAATTAGATATTAAAGCTTATTAATAGCAAAATGAAGAGAATATAAGCAAACCTTAAGTCGGAAAGAACAACCAAAAATAGCAAAATGTCCAAAAAAAAATCCAAATCAAAATGGTTTTGGCAATCATGAGAACATATTGTTATATGGATTTTATCAAATAAACATAAAAATCTGTCAGGACACAATTGCCAAATACCCCGAAAAAAAATGGAGGGGCATAGAGGGAAAAATACTGGAAGGGGCGGTGTGGAGCTAGAGGGGACTTTGGCTTGGTTGTACATTCTGTTGTCTTTGCAAATATTAAAAAAGAGTGTGGTATTGGGGTTTACCATAATTTCAGAGAGAGACAGCTGCTTTCTTAAAATTATAAAAAAATAATAAAAAAAATATAAAATCAAAAAAATGGAGATCAAACGGCGACGGTAGCTGCGTATCTGCCTCCGTACTTGCCAGCTGTTCCAGCTGTGCTCGCATTCGCATATAAAGCTACCATACATATATTCATACTTCCTTCTTTCACCTCTGCCTCTGCCTCTGCCATCTCAACATGCACTTTTTCACCTATAGTAATATTAATTTTTATTTTTCCCAGCACTGTCAAAAATCAAAATTATAAAGAATTTTTTTTTAAATAAAAAGTACATTTCACCCCCAAATTTAATATGCACTCACATCTGGACTTCATGAGATTAAAATAATAATAATATATTTCTCCTACTCAATTTTATCTAAAAGTTGTATATAAATTACAGTATAACTCGTCTCAAAAGTTATCTAATTTTTTCTTTTATATATATATATAATCTATTAGAGTGTTGTAGAATTATTTTTGTATTATGATAAATTTATAATTCATCAACTGTGATATCATTTTATTTCTAATATAATTATAAATTATATTTTATTTTTTCTAACATTTTTATATTTTTGAATTCAAAATCAAATTATGGTTTTAAATGTATATAGCTGAACCATATATCTATAGCTAAATATAAATTTTAGTAATTTGTTGATTGTTTAGTTATTAATTTTAAAACTTAAAAGATATAATTTAAATGAATTAATTTTTTTATCTATTTTTACAAATTTAGTGTGTTCTTCCTAAATTTATTATATAATTCTGTTGCCATTAGTTAGGAGTGTGCAAGCCTTTTAAACAAACTGAACCAATTCAATTCGGTCTGCTTAGTTAACATTTTTAATTTTCTAAACTAAAATTTTGGTTCTGTTCAATTTTACACTTAAATATTCAGTTGATTGAATTAATAAAATAAATTGAAATTTAACATATTTTTTATTTATAATTTGAATATTATAATAATTGAATAAAAATAATAAAATAATTTATATTTATAAAAATTGAAGTTGGTCCGGTAGGGTCGATTTTTATTTTAAAAATTTTAATTTTAAAAATTTTAATTTTTCAGTGAAATTTCTAGTGTGATTTGATTCAATTTGATTCTAATTAGTTTGGTTCAGTTAATTTAATTTCATTGAAAATTAATTAAACCGATCGAATACATATCTCTACTGTTAATTATGTAATATTTTTCAAATGATTAAATTTAATTCACTAAAGTTTTCTCCAGTTTAAATAACTTGCAGGCTTCTCATTTTGTAATTCTTATTATAAAAAGATTTGTATATATCTCAGTTTTTACTGCATGATAATAGTTAACAGGGAAATTTTTTTTAAAAAAGGAAGGATATAGTGATTTATGACCAATCTGGACCGTACAGTTCAGGAAGTCAGTTCAGTAAATGATCTAAACCGTACAATTTTGCAAAAGCTATGCTATGAATTACAAGAGTTGACCCGCTGTGATTGACTGGCCAATAAAGAAGATTTTATAAATTAATTAGTAATTAAATGAATAAATAATTTTAATGAACAAAAACAACAGACACACTAGTCTAACAATTTTTTTTCATTTAAAGTTCTGATGATTTTATTTTAATGGGAAAAATTCAAACATTCCTACCATTTTACAATTTTATTTTAACTTTATAATTTTAATAAAAGTTTCATGATTTATTAAATATTCGGTAATTTTAACAAAAATTATTATTTAATAAAAAATTAAATAAATATATTAACATGACATCATATGAAATATTAATTTCATCCTTTTTAATTTAATAATCGTATATTAGTGTAAGAAATTCAAACATCTAAAATTATTCGACAATTTTATCCTAACTTTAATTATTTTAAATATATATGTATATTAATTTTACCAATTTATTTAATTTTTATATAAATAATTATTTATTTAAAATTAAATAAAAATACTAATACAATAATAAAAATTTATCAACATAGTGGGTTTACATGGGGTATGTTATTATTATTATTATTATTATTATTATTATTATTATAGTCTTTAGTTTTAATTTTATTATTTAGTTATTAGCCAGGGTATATTTCTTCCTATTTGAGTTAGAATTATATTTAACTTCTATTTCCTATTTAGTTAGGGTTGGTAGATTGTAGTTTCCTATAAATACATAGCTTGTTTTGGGATTTTGAGAGGTATCTTATGGATTTTATCAAATTAAATTAAGTTTTACTTTGTTTATCATCTGGATTGAGAATTGAGTCTCTAGATTGAGGTTGAGTTATCTTCAATAATCAATCACGTATCACAATTTTTAAAGCAATAGTCATTAATGAATTTAAAATTTATCACATGTTACTTTATTTTTCAATTATGATGTCAATATTTTTATTAATTTTAATTAAAAATTTTAAATTAAAAAACTTTTTTGAATTTTAAAATGGGTAAAATTGCTAAATCATAAGCATTTAGATTTTTTTTATGCCGGTGGACTTTTATAGATTTTATAATATAAAGGATAAATTTGACATTTTATGAATGTCACTGCGCCAATTTTTATTTGTATTTTACCAAATATCTATTTGTACTAAAATTGTCAAATTTGATTTTTTTTTTGTAAAAATGAAGAAGTTGAAATAAAATTTCAAAATGGCACAAAGGCTTATATTTTTCTATCAATAGACACATTTTATTTTGCATCTTGCCATTGATTCCTTGTCTAAGGGTGAAGATTTTTTTTTTTGTTTGGTAAATCAATGAATTATGTTGCACTAGAACCACTAAAAAAACAACTATTTTATACAGAGTCTGCTAGTTGCAAACAAAAACCAGATAATAAAAAAGCAAAGAATAGTTTATTTAGTGTTCTATTTAAATTTATTTGATATGATGAAGAGTTTTTTTGTTTTTTTGTTTTTGTTTTTGCTTAGAGTAAGATATATATATTTGCATTATTTATCATGATAATATACCTAAAATGAAATACATATCACCAAAGCAAGTTTAGCACAAAGTTTTTATTATTATAATTATTTTATAGGTTCATTAATGTGATGTTGCAGTGAGTTTGTGAAATGAATTAGCTTGATAATGATACTTGATAAAGAAGCAAAAAAAATAGTGGTCGGATTGTTGTATAAGGCAATTAATGCGCAGGCGATTCGCTGGTTGGTAGCTAAGAATACTGAACTATCTTTATATCTATAAAAAGACCATGTCCCATCCATCCGAGTAAGTTAGGGTTGGCTATAGGTCGAATCTGATATGGTTGGAATTGAATATGTGCACACCCACATGCATATATATAATTCTCATTGCTGCGATTGAGAGATTAAAAAGAAATTGAGGATTAAACTGTACTTTTGATCAAATGTTTTAGCCTGATATTTAACTATCCGTTCTAAATAAAATAGACATATATGTATAAGTGTGATGACAAGTGTTATTAGATAATGTAGAGGTAAAGAAAAACACTATAGTTTTCCCCTAATACAGATAAAATATAGATTATGACAAGTGTTTTGTTTTAATTACATGCTAATTACCAGGGTTTTGACTCAACTATATCAGCCATCAAAATACAGATAAGCAATTGGAATATTCGGTTTCTAAATTCCCAAAATAGACATAATTAATACTCCTCAATCATATAAAAATAATATTATAAATCTTGTCATGAGCCAATACTCGTATGCATGCACCTTAATATTTTAAATTGATCATAATTCAATTGACTAGTTTTTGACTTATGCGTACACGAAAACCATTCACATGGTAGCAAACCCCAATTAATCACAATGTGCATATCAACATCTCTCTTTAACTTGTTTTAATTTGACCCTGGTCCCCTTGCTTCTTTCTCTTATAGTAGTCATTGATCATCTTTCTTTAATAATATTTCAATATATATATATCTATTTGTTTTCTATGTTTATTTATTTTAACAGAGTAAAATCCAACATTAATGAAATAAGAATCAAATCTCTCGTATGTCTCTGAGAGCTCTTCAACCACTAAACTAAAGTTTTATTCAGTTATACAATGTGTATATATTCATGGAATTTTAATGAACACCCAAAAAAATTTAATGCCAGCATATTATTAAAATTGGGCTTAAGAAATAAGTGGAAAAGTGCGTTGAGAAATTTCTCTACTAACATTTATTTTATATATTTTTTTGCATAAAAAAATAACTGTCTAACTTTCCTCTTAATAAAAAAAAAAGCTTAAACTTTTACATTAAGGAAATAATTAGATAAGATTAATGATGGACCAAAACAGCAACAAAAAGTACATAATTAAAAAATAAAACAAAAGGAATGATGTTGTGTCCATTTATGAGTGGTTGTTGGATAAGAATGGCCATGAATTTTTTTAATTTAATTAATGCCGCCCCTAACATAATTAAACCTAAAAAATCCTAGCCTCTTGCAACTCATCATTTACTTAATAGGTCAAATGCTTGACTGTGACTGCTTTCTTCTAATAGCAATACAACAATATACAAATACAAAATGGTGATCAAGCTTAAGTCATAATCATGACTTTGATAATGTACTTTCAAAAGGTTGTAGAAAAATCATGGTATGCCATTTTCATGTAATACTAATTCTTGATGCGGGTGCGTCCTTCGTCTAATTATCGAGATTTATTACTGGCATTTTTAGAATTTTGATGAGTTGTGAGTTTCAACCCCAACTCCATCTCCAATCACTAATGACCAAAAAACTTCTTGATAATTTGTTTTTCCTAAGTAAATTGCTAATGGAAGAGACTATAAGATCTATTTAAAAAAAATAAAAATAAAAATAAAAATAAAAACGTGTTAAATTTTAATAGAAAAAACAACGAATCAGTTTTAAAAAAAAACAACTAAAGATATAATCATATTTTTAAATTTTCATTTGGTTGCTTTGACATCCAATAAACCAATCAAAAGAGATGTTCAAAAGAAAAAACCAATCAAAAGACATAACAATTTTTTATGAATTTGGAGTGGGGATGGCCATCGAAGTGGGGTTGGAGTGGTGCTTTTATCTTTTAATTAATTAAAAATACGTAGTGACAAATTAATGCTTGTGATAGCCTGTTTTGTTTCCATGCTGTGTAATTAATCACTTACAAACAGTAGGCTAATCTAAATTAATCTCATTATTATTAATTTATGTATTATTATTTTTGCAGCCATATATAATTAATATAATATATATATTTTAAATCGTCCCACCCAATTTAGTGTGATGATGAAAACCTTAGGTATGCAGTTGGACCCACCTTCTTTAAATTACTAACAAAACACTAACAATTTTAAAATTATCTTTAAAAAAATATATCAAATGAATAGAAATGCACATGCGTTAATCTAATTTAGATATGCTTTGTACAAAATTGGAATACACTGCAATTAGATCTGCCGAAATTGAAGTCATCTACCCACTAAAGTTGAGCTTTGCGAGTGCCTTATCCTTTTTTTTTCTTTTTGTAGAAAATTGAAACCTGCAACTCAAGTAATAATACAAATTCAAGAAATAATCAGGCCCAAAATGCACTCTAGCGAATGGAAGAAGAGCCCCCATGTATGGTATATGATTACATTATTGACAGGATCTAAATTCATAGATTTATCCTAAGCATCCTATCAATTGCTTCTTCATCTCAAATAGTTCAAAATTGACTTACTATTCCCTGAAAATAACGCTACTGCGATACTAGTTTTAAAGAAAATTGTATCTATTTCAAATGCATCATGGTTAATGATTAAATATACAATTTATATATTTATTTTATTTTAATTTTTTTTTATCTGACCTATCAGTATTTAAAATTCATTGGATATTATCTAATTTGATTCGATCCGGACAAAATCATAAGAACTGTAAAATTTTTCAATAACTAATTTAATGCGATTGTGAATATTTTTTTATTATATTCTTATTAATAATATAAAATATTTTAAAAAATATATTACAAATTTAACAATAAAATATAATATATTATAAATTTTATTGAATATTTTTGTAATTTTATATTGTTTTTTTTTTTTTTACCTGCAGACCAAAAGTGCAAATTCGAGAAGGTGACATGTTGGAGATATTAATGTGCAAGAGCTTTTTTTTATTTTTTATTTTTTATTTTATATAAATTCCAGTTGTTTCCATCAGAATTGGCATGTTTTCAACAGGCTAGTACTCTGTCAATGTTTCTATGTAAATCGTAATATCTTATGTGTTGCAATTGCATTCATACACTGAAAAAACACACACAAATAGCAATGTAGGACTAGGAATTGGGTTTAAGCTGGCATATATACATGGTGAAGTGCGAGTCATATTCAGGCCATCTGCTATGTGGTGGCTGGCGACCAAAAAAAAATTAAGATGGGTCCAAATCATTTACAAGAGAGAAAAAGAAGAAGAAAAAAAAGAGAGAATCTCAACTTGCATGAGGTGAGAAATTCACCTGATTCTATTCCACTCGTGACTTTATTTCAAAGGCCGATTGTGACTATTTCACCTGCATTTACGATTCGCACCATCACATTCATCCCTTTCTCATTTTTCTTGGGTTATTTTCCCCCTTTTTCTCACTTTTTTTTTTCAATAATAAATCACTTAAACTCAACAAACAATATTGGTATTATTTTCTAAAATTGTGTCTTTTGAATGAATGATTGACTATTTAATAGTAAAAAATCAAATTTAAAGTCTGAAGTTTAGGTTTCTGTAACCGTATTAAATTAATTGTTGGGAGACTTTTACTTTTACTGCTTTTATAATGTTATTCGGATCGAACCGAATTAGTTAAAATCCAGTGAATTCTGGATACCAATTGTTCAAATTAAAAAGAAATTGAATTTAAGTTATTTTAACATATTTTTTAGAACATATTTTATAAAAATATGAAATAATCAAAATAATTGCATGGACTAAAAATTAATTAAGATGAAAACAAGTTGATGGTAGATATATATGTGGACAAAGATGCAATGGCAAAAGGGGCAGGGGGGGAAACGCAATTGAGAGCAACATCACAATAAGGTTTCGATGCAACTAGGCTTGCAAAAAAACCAATAATTGATGAGTTGGATTTGGTGGCTTTCTAAAGAAAAAGAAAAACTATACACTTAGCGATGGTCCTAGCTAATTAATTTAAAACAAAGTCTCCGGTCAAAATATAAATATAAGTTTAATTTTTGATGCCAGCACGAAACGTAATTGCATCCTTCACCTTTTATACTCTATATTATATTTAATTATTTAATTAAAATGTGCGTAAAACACCACTAATACTTGATTTAACGGCTAAATTAAGATTTAGGTTGAAATCTCTTCGTGCTAATTCACTCTTTGACGGTTTGAAGTTTGATGATGCGAAATCAAGTCATTTTGCTAACAACAATCTTTTAATTTGCGCCTCTCGTTCGATGTCCCAAGCATCCACGAAACCTAGTTTGGTTGAAATGATGTCTTTATACATACATATACATATATACATATATTTTTTGACCAAATGTCTTTATATACATGTATAGTTTTGGACTCCCATTATTTCTCATTCCCCTCCACATGCTTAGTTATCATCTATATTGCATAATTCTTAGTTGAAATCTTAAATTATACGTTATTAGGTCGGTCTTGTTACCTAACTCCACATATAAAATGTTATTTTATATAGTCAACAATTATAATATATGAACGACATTAGTCCAGTAGAATTAATAATTATCAATTACAAATAACAAAAAAACAATGCATTTGTGCTACAATACTTATAATTAATGATAAATTAATTATGTAAATTAAGTTATTACCCCGTGTTGAAAATATTACTAGTTTTAACTTGTAATTTTATAATTTCATTCTTTACAATAATATTTAATTTTTTCTGATTTTAAACTACTAATTATTAGAGTTCGTCAGTTCAAATTAATCTTATTTAATTCAGATATGAATATAAAAATAATAAAAAATTCTTAACTATTAATTTACCAATGTATACATAACAATTTAAATAAAAAATATTATTTAAACGAGACCGTTAATTAATACATTTTTTTTTCATAAAATTACTTCTGCAAATTGTGCATATAAAACTCCGGACGTCGTAGGGGACCAAATATTTTTAATAAAAAAAAATCTGTTTTCGGCATTACATTAGAAGCTAGCATGGACCATTAATAATTTTAAGCAAACAAACCAGAATTTCAAGATCTTTCAAGGACCATTTCTATTTCTAGACCAAGAAGAATCGTTTCATCCTCTACATTTTTTCTGAGTTGTATCCAGAATTAACCAGAACAAACTATTCGTTCAATTCACCACGAAATTTCATAAATTTTAACTCTGCCCCGACGGGGTTAATTTTTTTTCCCCTTCTTTATTAATTTTGGTTTTTTTTGTTCTTCTGCAGTCTGCACCATCTTTCTTTATCGTACACGCCAGTGCGGACGATCCCAGCCCCAAGTCGCTGTCGACGCACGTTCTTAAAATAGCAGCGTGTGTCGGTATGAGGTTTCCAGCTAGATGGGACCACCGTATGTTTGGACGTTACACGTGTCGGTATCCCATCTTGACAGCTCACTATCTATATGATTGAGGGACCGCACTTGAACATATTATATTACTTTGTCGTGGTTTCCCATTTTGCCCTTTCCAAGTCCTTGGACACTGAAAAACTTCACTCGTTTTTCCGCGTGCCACATCAGATGGGACAGCTAGGGGTCACGTGATTGAACACGTCAGCCGTCGCGTCAGACACATTTGTATACGTATCGCTCATACAATAGTTTATATGTAAGCGCGATCAAAATGTCCGATTATTATTTAGATGTTTGATAGGACCGTCGCTTTTAATTTTTTGTTGACCCTCCATCCCATCTGCGACAAGCATGTGAAATGTTGTGAACAAGCAAAGATAATAATCAACAATTATTAGGCGGCTTGAGGATCCGCTAATATTTTGTTAATTATTATAAAATCTTAATCCATTTAAAAAAATAAAAATAAAAATATTTCAAAAAATGAATCTTAATTAAATGGTAAATAATTCAATAAAAGTTTGTGCACCCTATGCAAATTTTTAATGAAAGAAGTATTGAAAAAGTTAGAGGGGATTTTAATTATTACACTAAAAATTTCAAATGGAAGCATTATGTGCAAAAGGAAAATGCTAGAAAGAAATAGGTGGAGCAAAAAGGGGAGCAAAGAAAAATTGTAGGATCACATGGGAGGCACTTCGTCAAATTTGGATTTGAATTTTTTTTTTAAAAAACAAAAAAGAAAAGAAGAAGAAGAGAAAGAGGAAGAAGAAGAAGGAGGAGATGTGTTTGGTTAAATGTAATGAGTCAAAAGCACAAGCACGAGGGGAGAATATGCTCAACTCATGGCACATGCATTACATTAAAAAAGGAAGAATTATACCAAATGCAATTTTCTTTGTAAACTTTTTATACATTTAAATGAATTATGACATATGGGAAGGCAAGAGAAGACATATTGGATTTGGTCGGTGTGAACAATGATAGCAGAATTTATAAAGAAACAAAACAAAAAAAAAGTGACAAAGATGTGAACCTCAACCTCAACAATGTAGACTTGAGTCCATAATGAATTGGTTTGGGGTCCAAACCAACTCTTGTCTTGAGTCTAAATAGTGGAATACAGCTCAGAAAATCTCTCTCTCAATCTCAAGTCTTGCAGATTGAGATTCATTTAGAGAGAGCTTCTCAAATCTAGCAAGTGAAGTCCCATTGAATTCCAAAATGACATGGGCCCAAAATCTTTCGAATTCAGTCATGCAAAAGTAGCTATAAGGATTAAAAAAAGTAGCTATTAGGCCCAGCCTTGGGCTTGAGGCCAGTCCTAAGTTTAAAATTGACCATCCAATTTTTTTTTTTCATTAACATATAAAACCACTCCATGTATTATATCTAATGATAAATTTTATAAAATGAGGTGAAAGATATTATAAGATAAAGTTATGATTTCGATCTTTCACTTTTTTTTTAATTAGTATGATAAGGATATTCAAAATATAATATTTTATTATTTTTTCAGGCCATTTATAAAATATCTCCATGTTAGTATGATTTATTTAAAAAATATATATTTTTTAAAGAATTGATGTTAGTATGATTTTGTGGTATAGTATTAGTGAAGATTTTATTAATAAAATCATACAAGGTGTATTCAATACGGACTTTTAAAGATATTTATAGACTTTTTAAAGTGAATAACTTTTATAGAGTTTATAGACTTTTTAATGACTTTTATAGAGTTTAATAACTTTTATGGACTTTATTTTGAAAGACTTTTATAGAGTTTATGAATTTGTTAATAAATTTTATTGACTTTATTTTAAAAGATTTTTTATGACTTTTATTGACATTGAATAACTTTTATTAGTTTTAATATATATTTTAAACTAATAAATTAATTTTTATCATATAATAAAAATAAAATTTTTTAAATAATTATTAAAAGTGGATGTTTTTAATTAATTTTTTAAAAAATAATTAAGATATTTATTTTATTAATTTAAAATAAAAAACCATATCAAAGAAATTTTTTTCACAATCCACCAAAAAAATTTACCTAACATATATATAATCAAAAACATAATAAACAAAAATAAAAAACATATAAAAAATTGAAAAAAAATTGAAATAGCAATAAGTAGATTGTCTTGTGGCATTTTCTATCACTCATTGATAAAACATCATATTTGAAAGTCATTCAAATTCTTGAGGTAAGGTGAATGACTTTTTATAGGTTGATATAAATAGAAAAAATTATTTAAAATCTATAAAATTTCATTGTCTATAAAAATTCATAACTTTTTGAATATAAATTTACTTTTATCAACTCTTTAAAAGTTCTAATTAAATATCCCTTAATTTTTATAAACTTTTTTATGTTTATAAAAATTATTATTAAATTCATTCTAACTTTTAAAAAATTAGAAACGAACAACTCGTAACTTTTAAAATCTAGGAAGTCTTTGAAAATACTAATTTACCACACCCCTTAAGTAACGAATCTCACCATGTTATTGCACCAAAGCGTAAGGATGATAGCTTCCATGATTTGACTTTCCTTTTATAATACACCACAAATCTCGGTTAGAACTTGGAATTTGGCACCCCCACTAGCCATAAGAGCACTAAAAAATGTTCGTACTTTTGATTTAGAATTCTGAGCATCGGTCTATTCTGGTGCAGCGGAGAAAAAAAAAAGCACTGCCAACTAGCTGACAACAATAAAATAGCTTAAGAAAACGTGAACACTCGGTCCACAGGTTCTACCTTTTCAACGCTTGTTTTGTTTTAGATCTAATTCCCTTCTCTTCTCGTGCCTGAACATGGCTTCTAGCGTTGAAAAATCATTTCCTTCGTCATCTTCTTCTTCCAATTACTACCATGTTTTCTTGAGCTTCAACGTAGAAGATACCCGGAAGTCTTTTGTTGGTCATCTCTATAAAGAGCTAAAACGGAAAGGACTTCTCTGCTTCAAACATGATGGAAATTTCGAGGGAGGGAAATCAGTTCCATTAGAGTTCTTGAATGCCATTGAAGGGTCTAGAATTGCAGTGGTTGTTATATCAGAAAATTATGCTTCTTCCAGTTGGTGCTTGGATGAGCTTGTAAAGATCATTGAATGCAGGGAAAGAAAAGGTCAATCTGTTCTGCCCATTTTCTACAATGTGGATCCCTTACAAGTGAAAGATCAGAATGGTTATTTTGCACAAATTTTTGCTGATCATGAACAAGATTCTTCCATGGTAGAGAAGATGCAGAGATGGAAAGAAGCTCTTGACAAGTTGGCCTTAATTGATGGCTTGAATTCTCGAGACAGGTAATTCATTTAACTGCCAAAGACTAATGTTATCAAGCTTTTCAAATTAAGTTGCTGTTGATAATTTCTGATGTTATCAAGCTTTTCAAGTTAAATTGCTGTTGATAATTTCTGATGTTATCAAGCTTTTCAAGTTAAGTTTTTGTTGATAATTTTAACTTAATAGCCTGTTCATCATTTCTGCCAGGTCTGATGTTATCAAGCTTTTCAAGTTAAGTTGTTGTTGATAATTTTAATTTAATAGTCTGTTCATCATTTCTGCCAGGCCTGATGTTCACAAGTTTACTGAGGAAGTTTCCAATGCCATTTTGAAGGAATGGAATCATATGACCTCAAGAGACCTTAATGGATTTGTTGCAATTGGTTCACGCATTGAGCAAATTCAACCCTTAATAGACATGGAGTCCCCAGATGTCCTCTTTATAGGAATCTGGGGAATGGGTGGCATCGGTAAGACAACCACCGCCAAAGCTTTATTCAATCAAATATCAGATGAATTTGAAGCTTCTTATTTTGTTGCAAACGTTAGAGAGGAATCAGAGAGACGTACTGTGGTTCGTTTACGAAATGAAATTCTGTCGAAAATTTTAGAGGATGAAAATTTACATCTGGGAATAAGCAGCATAATGCCGAGGATAATTTTGAATAGATTGCGCCGAAAGAAGATCCTTATCGTTCTTGATGATGTCAGTAACGTAGATCAAGTGGCAATTTTAACTGGCAACCATAATTGGTTTGGTTCTGGAAGCAGAATAGTTATAACAAGTAGAGATAAGCAAGTGCTTGTTAATAAAGCTGACAAAATATTTGAGGTTAAAGGATTACATTATCGTGAAGCTCTTCAGCTACTTAGCATGAAAGTGTTCAAACAAAATCACCCTTTTGAAGGTTACATAGAGTTGTCAAAAAGGGTTGTAAACTATACCAAAGGTGTTCCTTTAGCTCTCAATGTTTTGGCTTCCTTTTTGTACAACAAGCAAACAGAAGAATGGACAAATACATTGGAAAAGCTAGAACAATCTTCTAATCTGGAGATCCAGAAAGTGTTGAGGATAAGTTATGATGAACTGGAATGTGTAGAGAAGGATATATTTCTTGATATTGCATGTTTCTTTAAAGGAGCTGATGTAGATTCTGTAACTAGTATTCTTGATGGTTGTGATTTTTTTCCAAGAAGTGGGATAAGTCGTCTTGTTGAGAAGAGTCTTGTTGCTGTAGTAGATAACAAGCTAGATATGCATGATTTGCTACAAGAAATGGGTCAGGATATTGTTCAACAAGAATCAAGCGCAAATCCTGGCAAACATAGCAGATTGTGGACTCCTGAAAATATCTGTGACGTACTGACAAAGAATAAGGTAAGAACAAGAATTGTATAATTTCTTATCAATGTTAGAAAATTAGGATAGAGCAACATTTTCGCAATGATTTATTCTTTTCTCTTCTCTCTGCGGTCAGGGGACAATCGCAATTGAAGGCATATTCCTGGACATTTCCAAAACTGAAAAAGTAGACTTAAGTCCTGCAGCCTTTTCAAGAATGCGCAACCTGAGATTGCTCAAATTTTATCATGACAGCTTTTTGTCATGGAAAAATCCTACTGGGTGTATATCAGAATCTACACTGGACTCATGTGATGGTCTTCAGTCTCTTCCTAATAAGCTATGTTTCCTTCATTGGCATGGATATCCATGGGAATCACTGCCATCTAACTTTTCAATGGAGAACCTGGTTGAACTTAGCATGCCTTTGAGCCAAGTAAAAGAACCTTGGGATGGAGTTAAGGTATGTTTTTGTATTATCTCTTCTTTCAATCCTGGAAAATGGACAAAATTTTCGAATTTCTTAAGCCACTGTGTCACTTTCACTTTTGTCACAGCATCTTCCGAAGTTAAAGTTGCTTGATCTTCATGATTCTCAGCACCTGATAACACTTCCGGATCTGTCTTCAGCTTTGAACTTGGAACGGATAATTCTTGATAGCTGCACAAGTTTACTTGAGATTCCACATTCCATTCAATGCCTTCACAGGCTTGTTTATCTTGGTCTATCTAACTGCAAAGAGCTGCAGAGTCTTCCAAGCCTTAGGCATTTGAACTCTCTGAGGACTCTCAACCTTTCATCCTGCTCAAATCTTAAGAAGTTTCCAGAGATTTCAGAGGATATAGAAGAATTGTATTTAGAGGGGACTGGATTGGAAGAGTGGCCAGACTCTGTTCAATTTCTTGACAAGCTAAAATTTTTATCTCTACATCATTGTGAAGACCTTAAAAGTCTGCCGAGCAGCATTTGTTTAAATTCTCTGGATAATCTTGATCTCTCCTGGTGCTCCAGTCTCAGGAATTTTCCAGATATTGTGGGGAATATCAAATACTTGAATGTAGGGCACACTGCCATAGAAGAATTGCCACCATCAGTAGGGTCTCTTGCTTCGCTTATCAGATTGAATCTGAAAGATACACTAATAAAAGAATTACCTTCATCAATTGGGAATCTGTCATCACTTGTTGAATTAAGTCTCAAGGAAAGTTCAATACAAGAACTGCCATCATCCATCGGATGCCTCTCTTCACTGCTTAAACTGAATCTGGCAGTGTCTAGTATAGAAGAGTTGCCCTCCTCGATTGGAGGTCTCTCTTCACTTGTTGAATTCAATCTTGAGAAAAGTTCATTAACAGCATTGCCCTCATCAATTGGATGCCTTACTTCGCTTGTTAACTTGAACCTGGCAGTGACTGAAATAGAAGAATTACCCCCGTCGATTGGATTTCTCACTTCGCTTGTTGAGCTGGATTTGAGCCAATGTCCAAGGTTTCAGAATCTTCCGAGCAGCATTGGTGAACTGAAATGCCTTGAAAAGCTTTACCTTTGCGGCCTTAGAAGACTCAGGAATATTCCAAGCAGCATTTCTCAGCTGAAACGCTTGCAAGATCTTTATCTCAATCACTGCACAAAACTTGGAAAATTGCCCTCTTTGTCAGGTTTCGGCTTGTTGAGAGATCTGGTTCTAAGCTACACTGGAATAGTGAAAATCCCTGTCAGCATAGGCTATTTATCATCATTGCAAGTTCTGCTTCTGAAGGGAAACAATTTCATGAGAATACCTGCAAGTATTAAACAACTCTCCCTGTTGGAAGTACTTGATATATCATACTGCAGGAAACTCAAAGCTTTGCCAGAGCTTCCCTGCCGAATAAGTGTTCTTCTAGCACTTAATTGTACATCCCTGAAGACAGTATCAAGTCCATTCATTCAACTTCAAGAAACACAAGAACAATCACCGGACCAAAAATGTGGGTTGATGTTTGCTAATTGCGTGAGCATGGAGAAGAATGCTTGTAGCTACATTGTCGAAAGCGCACTTCTCAAAAGTCAACATTTAGCAACCACATTACTGGAACTTTTCAATGTGCGTGCCAATCTTTTCTAAATTCAGAAGAACCTATTCTTTTATTTATTAGACACTGAGTTCACTTATCTTCATGCAGGGTGATGAAGAGATGCTGATTTCCCCTGCTGTTTGTTTCCCAGGAAATGAAATTCCAGAGCATTTCAGGTTTCAAAATACAGGAGCTTCAATAACTACCCCGTTGCCTGCCAATTGGTATAATAACAATTTAGCAGGTTACACGTTTTGTGCTGTTATTGAACTGGAGGATCTTACCTACCTAGATGGATTCACCAATCAATGCATTTGTCGCATGGAAAATGAGCATGGTTATGGCTTTGAAGTTACCGCCAAGGATATAGCAGCCTGGGATGATGAATTCAAGTTCGAGTCAGATCATGTTTTCCTTTGGAACTGTGTTGATATTTTTTCGAAGGAAAGATATGAGCAGCTAAGGAACAATGCATGCACTGCTACAGTTGAATTTAAATCCTACATTTACGTTGAGGATGAGTATAAGGTAACGTTACCTACCGAAAACAATTTCAAAGTAAAAAGTTGTGGGTTCAATATAGTCTATGCCGTAGATGAGAAGCAATGGGATGCTTCCACAGATCAACCTAGCTCCTCTAATGATCCGATGCAGATTTGCTCAAGGGATGGAGGTGATCTGGAAATTGGGGAACGAGTGATAGAAATTCATGGTAACAAAAAATTGAGAAGTGAAGACTATTTTTCTAATGAGATCAATTGAACTGGGGATGAAATGAAAGAGGAAAAGGAATAGCAACATAAACAACTTTTTTTTTTTTGAACACTTACATAAACAATTGAATCAGTTTGGGACATTGAAAGTTGTACATTTGTTATTTTGTATTCACCAAGGAAGACTAATTTCATACTCAACATGGTCTAGAGACACTTCGAATTCTCATTAGCTCATTCCAACCCAAATTTCATACCCTTGTGAAAAACTGGATTTTATATGTACATGTTTTTACTTTGACAAGTTTTAATTAGTATTTAATAATAGTTAAAAATTAAAGGCAAAAGGTAAAAAAAAAAACCCTTAAACTTTAATGAAAAGAGCAAATAACACCATAAATAAAAAAAAAGTATAAAAAAACCCATAAACTTTTAAAAATAGTTCAAATAGACCCCTTTTCAAATTTAAAATATGGCTTAACCTTATTTTGGCCTCTGTACTTTTATTTCTATACATTGAGTCCCTACACTTTTATTTTTTCATACATTGGGTTCTTAATTTGACGGTAATTTCAAGCACCGTCAAATTAAGGACTCGATGTATGCCAAAATAATAGTATGGGGACTCAATGTTGACAAATAAAAATGCTGCCTTCTATTTTCTATTTGTTAAGAATAATATTACCATTACTTTTATAAATTATTATAGTATTTTTCAATTAAATCCTATAAAAAAATTTTTACAATCAAATTCTATAAATTTTAATTAAATTATTAGTTACATCGACAATGATAAATAAAACTAATTAAATATTTTTAAATATATAATTTCAATTAATACATCATAAATGAAAAAATAGTTTTATAAGGATAAAACTCATTTAATTTTGTCAATACTATAATTTGTGTTAAATTTCAAATTTTTTTTATCCAAATATCAAATTTAAATTAGAAAAATTTTAAAAAACTATTTTTTTTTATGTTAGGCTATTTTATAATAAATATTTGAATGATAAAATAAAAATATTTTTTTATATTAGGCTATTTTATAATAAATATTTGAACAATAAAATAAAACTATTTTTTTTATGTTAGGCTATTTTATAATAAATATTTGAACAATAAAATAAGTTCAACATATTTTCATTATAATTTTAATTGTTATAAAAAATATAATTAATTTAAGATAAAATATAACAAATTTAATAATTTATCTTAAATTAATTATATTTTATAATACAAATAAAATTATTAATTAAAAAATATTATTCTTCAAATATTTATTGTAAAATAGCCTAATTTAACGAAATATTTTTAAATTGTCTAATTGAAATACGATTGACTTTAAAATTTATTTAAAATATAACATAAATTATAATGTTGACAAAACTAATTGAATTTATCCAAGTATAAGAAATTTATTCAACATAAAAGTGTAGGAACTCAATGTATAGAAATAAAAATACAGGGGGCCAAAATAGGGTTAAGCCATATTTTGAATTTGAAAACGGGTCTATTTGAACTATTTTTAAAAGTTTATGGATTTTTTATACTTTTTTTTGTTTATGTTGTTATTTGCTCTTTTCATCAAAGTTTAAGGGTTTTTTTGTACCTTTTGACAAAATTAAATATATTTTTGAGCTAATTGGAGTGAATAATTCACACCATAAGGAGAGACAAAGATTTTCAAACGTTATTCTTCTTGTTTGAATATCTAACTTTTTAACACTTGAACTAATTAAATATATCATAGTAAAATATAACTATTAAATATATCATAGTAAAATAATTAAAAGATATATAACAATTTAATTATTAAAAGCATAAAATATTGTACCATATTAGAAGGTTGATCAGTCAAACATTGTTATGAATTGAATCCATATCTCCCTTATATTTGTCCATAAAAAACGAAAATATTCTACCATAAACAATCTAAAAGCTTTAGCTAACATGTAGAACTGCTGATGAGGGATTGGGTGGTGCGCTTACTGCATGTCTACAGGGAGTCACATTTAGTAGCTGATTGGTTAGCTACCGCCGCAAAATCATGGGAGTTGGGGTGTCATAAGTTGCAAGAGCCGCCTGCTGAGCTGTTGGAATGGCTTACTCATGATAAAGTGGGCATTAGTTATGATAGATTGGTTGCTATGTAATTGGTTACTGCTGTTGCTGCGTTTTCTACCCCAAAAAAAAAAAAAAAAAAAAATTTCAAGGAAACAATGAAATTTAATTACATGATAACTAGAAAACTAGCTACGTTCCAAATCCAGTACATGTTACACCAATAATCAATGAAATTTAATTACATGCATGATAACTAGAAAACAATGACATTAATCAAACAAACAATGAAATTTAATTATATGATAACTAGAAAACTAGCTAAGTTCCAAATCCAGTGCATGTAAATCAAGAGTAAGACTACGTCTTTTTGGCTTTCTTCTTCATTCGTTCAAGCCGCTCTTCTTCTTGTATAAGGCGAAGTTGCTCTCGATCCTCCTTCCTGGCAAGCTGTGCACTTCTTTTCTCTTCCTTCTCCATATCCTTGTAGCCGGTTTCCATGTTCTTACAATCAGAGTCATCCCGACCAGAAAACCTTTGGGTATTACACATTCTTCTTATCATGCTCAGAGCCCTTATAGTCTCCTCGTCATATCCATCTTCATCATCATCCTCCTCATACTCACCGTCAGCTCTAGCACCCCTTTTCTTCACTGGCAGTACATATGCTGAATTTTGCCTCACTCCTCCTCCTCCAGGCCTCGTTAACTGCCCTCTTACTACTTTTGACGCTGCCGCAGAGTGCTGTTTTGGCAAGATTTTAGGTTCTTGTATTGTGTTTTTCTTTAATCCTGACGACTGGTTCCTGTTTTTTTCGTCGGTTCTTTTCACAGGCAAGCTTTTAGGCAGGATCTTTTTATTGTCAGGGAGAGTAGTTGTTGCAGCAACTGGCATTGGCACAGAGTCATCAGATAGCAGGAACGAATAGTCTCTTGATTCTCTAATTCTTTGTATCTTTTCGCTTAGGTTGGAACTTTTTTTCCCAGTTTTCTTCATAGATTCTGAAGAAGCAGCAGCAGCATGCATCTTCCTTCTGATTTCTTCTTTAAGCTTTTGCCTCAACTGCAAATATTGCTGCTCTTTCGTCGCTGCCATGGCCGATCCTCGCAAATCAACAAAACAGAAAACAAAAATTCAAGAACGAGACGAGAAAATATTGTGAATAAACAGAAATTTGAGTCCGCATTTAAATAGCAAATTTGATTTTCCTCCTCTGATTAGGATACTTTTCCTAGTCAAAGTCGGTTTGACTGGTTTTTTACTTGCACATTATTATTACTACTGGGCTGAGGTGAGATTAGCAGGCCTGAACATCTTAAGCGCAGGCCCTTATAAGAAAAAAAAGATAACTATAAAGATGCCACGTCACCATTAACGATAAACTGATAATTGGATAAGGGGTTGTCGTTAAGGCTAGCGGAAAGAGGAAAACTGCACCGTTTGATTGGAGAGAGCGAAATGGCGGGAGCTCTGTTTCAGTTGAAGAGCGCAACCGTAAAGGCGTGTGCTAAAGAGAGCAAGCATGATAATAACAGAGCTGAACTCCTGGAGAAGACCCGAAACTCTAGGGTCTTGGTATTGGGTGGAACAGGTCGGGTCGGGGGCTCCACTGCCACTGCTCTTTCCAAGCTCTGTCCTGAACTACGAATTGTTGTTGCTGGTCGAAACAGGTAATCTTCTTTAGCTTTGGTTTAGCCAGTGCATAGGAATGAGTATTCGCTAATTGAAAGAAATCGTTACTTTTAGGGAAAAAGGTGCAGCCATGGTGGCTAAATTGGGGCAAAATTGTGATTTTGCGGAAGTTGATATTGACAATGCAGCCTCATTGGAAGCTGCTTTAAGTGGTATTGTAGTTTCTTGTCTGTATTTTGACTAATCTAGGTAATGTAATTGAAAGGCCAGGTGATTGCGATTTGTTTGATGTTGTAAAACTGTGTATGAATTAATTTCTTTTGCAGATGTGGATCTTGTGGTTCATGCTGCTGGACCTTTTCAGCAGACGGAAAAATGTAGCGTTCTTGAATCTGCTATAGAGACCAAGGTGAGGAAAGGTAAACTTTTTTGGCATTCCAAGCTTGACTCTCTTTTTAAGGATTGTTCATGGCCTTGGTTCAGAAGTATGTCGCTATCTTAGGACTGTTTGTTTTCTCTTTCTACAGACAGCATATGTTGATGTTTGTGATGATACAAGCTATGCGCTTCGTGCAAAATCCTTCAAGGACAGAGCTTTATCTGCTAATATTCCTGCTATAACTACTGCTGGGATCTACCCAGGAGTTAGCAACAGTAAGACAAATGCAATTCTGTTATTTAGTGCTGTGTGTACATTTATGAAAAAGAAATGTTGCGGTTCTAAATTCCTGCTGCGAAAATAAAACTCATGCCATTTTCAGTAATCTAAGTTATTTGGTTTGTTTATAGGAGATGACATACTTGGATTTTTTTTTTTTCTCAACAATGCTTATCCATATTGACTCTATTGCTTTTCAATCACAAAAACTAATTTCTGTGGCTTCTTATGACAGTAATGGCTGCAGAGCTAGTTCGTGCTGCTAGAACTGAAAGCAAGGGGAAGCCAGAGAGGCTGAGGTAATCATTTTCTGTCCTTCAGTTTGAGGTTCAAGTACGTATACACCTTCCAAAATCTTTATTTAATGGTTTATAATTCTAAGGATTCTCTTATAATTTTGGTCTTAATATGATGATCCCTAATCTTTCAACTTACATCTGGCAATTCTCATCTTAGTGGCAAACTAGTTTTTGAAAATAAACTTCAACCAAGTAACGCTCAATGCCATCTCTGATTGATGGCCATATTATAAGATTTTCCTTCCAATAACGTGTTCCAATTTCAGTTACGAAACAACATCAATAGCCACTTTCCAGTACATAGTACCTCCATGGTCAGCATCCTCAGTTTCCCTTGCTGAATTTGCTTGAAGAAGAATTTGCTCCTTTGTGGCATCTTAATGTTTAATTTTGAATTAATGTGCTGTCATGCTAGTTTTAAAATTTTGAAATTGAAATGGAATCAGGTTTGGCATGAAAAATGGCATTGTTGAAAATGGTTACAAAATATGTTGAAATCTAGTATAGAAAAGTTTCTATTTTCTTTTTTATCAAACTTCTGATTCTTGTTTGAATTTGCTCTTTTTAGGTTCCAGTACTACACAGCTGGCACTGGTGGTGCTGGTCCAACCATATTAGCCACTAGTTTCTTGCTTCTTGGTGAGGAGGTTGTTGCATACAATAAAGGTCAGCTTTGATAGAGTTTTTACAACTTAGGAAATATTTTTGTTGTGTAACTTGTGCAATCTTCTTCAGGACACTAAACTGATGGGAAATTTACATGTAATCAGGAGAAAAGGTTAAACTAGAGCCATATAGCGGAATGCTCAACATTGACTTTGGAAAGGGGATTGGAAAGAGAGATGTTTATCTGTTGTAAGTTCTCCTTGAAGGGAGTTGTTCATAGACCTCTGTAAAATGTTCATATCTAAATATGTAGTTAGCAATTCATGTAGGTATCAAATTCACTATAAGTGCAACAGTTAAGCTTCCTAGACCAGTGACCATCATGATGATTGATGTCAATATGGTTGTAGTAATATTTCTGAACAGTTCTTCACGTTCAGCCTCCGGAAAATGAACTAGACTGATTCTACTGATGCTTTCAATATCGGTATACCCATGAACTACAGCTGGCCTAGTAGCCTTCATCAGTGATACCTTTCAGCAGAAAATGTACATCAACTGATTGTATTCATGTTGTCGGTGACGGAACATCTGGATTAAACTGCATAACTTTTAGTTGCTGAAAAAAAGTTTCTTGCTTGCATCAATTTACACGATAGAAAGTCTGGGCCGGGTTTTCATGTAAGGGTTGCAATGATTATGAAGGAAATCTTTGATTTTTGTCTAGATTTTGATGTAAATAACTAGTGACTCTTTCCCTTACTATATATGCATGTTCAGGAATTTGCCAGAAGTACAAAGCGCTTTTGAGATCCTAGGAATACCAACTGTCAGTGCTCGATTTGGAACTGCACCTTTTTTCTGGAATTGGGGAATGGAAGCCATGAAAAATATTTTGCCTCCAGTATGCTCTTAAAAACCTGGGAGTTTGTTACAGCTAGCCATATGGTTTGAATGTCTTGCGTTTTTGTTCGCATTCATTTTTTTTCGCTTGTTCAGTGTTTTCATCATACAATTTTGATTAAATCTTGCAGGAAATTTTAAGGGACAAAAACAAAGTCCAACAGTTGGTTCAGTTGTTTGATCCTCTAGTCCGAGCAGTTGACGGGATAGCTGGAGAGCGTGTGTCAATGAGGGTAAGATAATGAATTGATTGGGGAAGTCAAATAGTTCATATATGCAATTACTCATTGGAATCTTGTGACATTTTCCTAAACAAAAATGAGGCTGAAGTTTATTGATCATTACCTAAAATTTCCAACAATTCGTCCTACTTCATGCTTAAATCTTTCTGTCCCTTGGGCAGGTTGATTTAGAGTGTTCAGATGGTCGCAATACAGTTGGCATATTTAGTCACAGAAGACTCTCTGTGTAAGTTCATTCAATCTCTTTCAGTTCATATTGAAATAAATATGTCTTCCTGTGCCAAAATGCTAAGTTTTCTAAAACTAAATATATATGTATTGACCTGATCTGCGAAGGAATGACATGCAAGATTTTTGTCTTTCAGATCCGTGGGAAATGCAACAGCTGCTTTCGCTCTTGCAGTTCTTGAGGGAAGCACACAGCCTGGGGTCTGGTTTCCAGAAGAGGTATGTACAATATTTAAATAATTTACAGTCGCATTTGCTGCACTAATTCACTGTAAGTCTATCAAATGCTTCATGTAGCCTGAAGGAATTGCTATTGAGGAAAGGGGAGTTCTTCTTGAACGTGCTGCAGAAGGAACAATCAACTTTGTAATGAATAAGTAAAGATTCTTATCAGAAAAAATTGATACTTCTTCCTTCCTTATAATTATGTCCAGTTTCTTGAACTCCTCTTTTTATGCAACACTGTTTTCTCCTTTCAACAGGCCACCTTGGATGGTAGAAACAGAACCAAAGGAGATTGGATTTGGAATATATGTGTGAATATGCTCCAAAAGCTATTCAAGTAAAATTCGATTTGTTTCCTCATCTTCATTGCTGCAATGTAATCCCCAAGTATAGTTCCATGATACATTACCATTTTGTAATTTCTTAATGTCTGAATTCAGAATCCGGGTTGAGATTAATGTCTGAATTCAGAATCCAGGTTTAGTATTAACAGTGGTGAGGGAGATGGTTCTTTTCTTTAGAGAAAGGATACAATTTTCTTTTTTAAACACAGTTCTTCTATCTACCAAAAGCAATTCCAAATTCCTTCAGGACAGTGAGGAAATAAAATAAATCTATAAAGGATATATAAATAATCATATTTAGCACTAATTAATTTATGCCAAAAAGATTTTCTTAGATATATAAACTAAAAACATCATCAAAATTTGATATCGCAAATCATGGCAAACTAAACTTGTCAGCCCGAACCAATATAAAATGTGGCAAACTAAAAAGAATATAAATGCAACCAAATTCATAATGGAAAACCAGATTTAGATCTAGCATGACAAAATTATACTAAATCTAACAAAATAATCATGATTCAAAAGAATATATGACAATCATATTTAAACATAATAAAAACCCAAAATAACAAAACAATCAAATCAAATATGACAAAAATTTAAAATCGTAACATAATTAAAGTAAAGAAAAATAAAAAAAAGAATAAAAAAAACTAATAAGGAATCCTTATTAAGGATATGATGATTCACACGCTTAGATCTCCATTTTTTTACAACTTGACTTCAAATCAATATAGCAATGGTACACAAATTCAACAATTAATCAAACAGTTCCAAGTCCGTCATCTGGTAAAGTCCAATCTTTAACACCATTGAAATTTCCTCAGGAGAAGGAGGCCTTCTGCAAAGCTGAAAATAGACCACCGTTCTACTCTGCATCGTCAAGGGGTGTAGTGGGAGGCGAAATCCCTTCACTCCCAGCAAAAGCCATGGTTCAACAAGCTTTCTAAGTGGTTATTCAGACTACTACTCAAAATGCATGACAACCATTTAAATGATGAGTGTGCTTTTTGTTCACCGCCAATCACCCTGCCAACGAACTTGGATCCAATTCTCTGCACATTTGAAATCAGGTATTGATTGTTTATGATTAAATGATTCACCAATGACGGTCATAAAGAGAAACAAGGATACCTTCAGCATTGATGAATGCCCATATTTTGGGCTTTTTTTCATTTTAGTGTAAATTTTTTTTTTTTTTTCACATTTTAATGTAGTTTAAAAAGTTATTACAAATTTGGATTTCTTTTGCTTATGTGGAGTGAGGAGACCAATACCGTCAATTTGACCGGCGGAAAGATAATTTCCGCTACTCAAGATGGCGGAAATGACAGATTTTTTTTTTGTCCGCCATCTTTTTTTAATTCAACCCACTGAAATCAATGCAATTTTTTTTTTGAGAATTAATCAATGCAATTCAATCCGGTGAATATATTTTCATTGTCCATTTCTGCCACTCAAGGTGGCGGAAATGACATGCTTTTTTTTTTTTTTTTGTCTACCATCTAAGATGACGGACATAAGAGAAATTTGTTTTGTTTTTAATTTAACCCACTGAAATCAATGCATTTTTTTTTTAAATTAATCAATGCAATTCAATTTAGTGAATGTATTTTTATTGTCCATTAATGATTGAGTTTCATTGGATGAAGCTAATAATTTGGTAATTATTAGTTAGTAATTAAGTGATTATAGTAATAATTAAAAATTAAAAATTAAAAAAATAGACCACATACTTATACA
>CATIWM010649371.1:0-10624 GCA_949671775.1 Mallotus repandus
GATCAAATACAAAACACGGTTAACCCGATACACTAACTTGACTACAAATACTAGCTTATGCTTAAACTCTATTAATATGTATGTAAATGCAATGTATTATGAATGCAATTATACCTATAATTAGGGTACGGATGTGACACTAGCTGTTGTGTAGCTCTAGCTATAATGACTGTAGCTCTAGCTGTGGTTTAGCTTTAGCTGTGATATAGCTCTAACTGTGAGGTAGCTTTTGTTGTAATGTCTGTAGCTCAAGCTGTGATGTTAGCTCTGGCTATAATGTCTATAGCTCTAGCTATGATTTTAGCTCTTGCTGCTATAATTTTTATAGCTCTAGCTATGGTGTAGCTCTTGCTGTGATGTAGCTCTAGCTGTTGTTTTCCTGTAAAGATGCAAAAAGAGATGTTTTAGTATCTGATGAAATATTATAACTATTTTACCTATTGGTTGCAGTCCTCTAGGCCTATCATTCAGCTGCCTGGTAGCTTCAATAAGGTCAGCTCATATTATCAGGGTCTTCCTTCATGTGTGAAGCAGATGGTTACTGGGAAGGGCTTTGATGGTATTATTTATGCTTTTACTTACGGCTCTTATGCATCAAGTTAGGCTGCAATGTGTGCTCTTATTGAGCGGTGGATGGATACTACCCACACATTCCACTTGCCGTTTAGGGAGATGACTGTTACTCCACTTGATTGTGCAGCCATTATGGGGCTGAATTTTTTCAAGGAGCCTGTCCCTTTTAGTAATGAGGCGTGTAGTTCTGTTGTTGTAAGGAACTGATTGCTAAAGGATCTATTTGGTGTTACTGCTTTAGTGAAGTCTTGTTGCTCCACTTTGATCCGGTATATGTAGCTTGTAGAGAAGGTGAGGTTGGAGCATGACGCGGGTCGTGTTGATTATGAGTAGTTGGCTAGGTTCTTCTTATTCTACCTTCTAAGTGTCGTTATCTTCCCAAACACTTCCAAAACTGGCTTCCTGAAGTTGTTACCTGTCTTGAGGATCTGCCAAAGTATAGTTGAGGCACAACTGCCTTTGCCTACATGTATTCTAGTTTGGATGCGGCTTGTAGAGGATGCTCATGCATTTGTAGTTACTTGTTTGTGTAGGATGTGAGTGTGGTATCTTGCTTTTGAATTGTTTCATCTTTGATTATTCTGACTCCTTTTCTTCTTAATAGGTTTGGGCTTACAAGTTCGAGCTATTTCCTCATCCCACTATTGAGCGTTCGCCTAAGAGTGGCTTTCCCTGTCTTCCACAATAGATTAGGAGGACTTCTGGTTTGATTAAGAGTCCGACAGAGGCAAAGGGTCTCTTCAGTAGATTGGCCCATGGTCAGGTATGGTGGATTTTGTCTTTGCTTTATTTATTCTTTGATGATTCTTTTTGCTTATGAGTTTCTCGGGTAGATTTGTCCATGTTGGTGCATGGAGCGACAAGATTGGTCAATCAAGATGAGAGTGGCTTGGCGCCTGACATAGAGGAGGGTCTTATTGCCCAGTCTTATTGATAAGGTGTGGTATCTGGGTGAGCAGGTCTATCGCTGGTAGGATGGATCGTTTATAAGAAAAGTTCCTGTTGCTCCCCCTAGGGATATATTTTGAGGTCGAGAGCTCATTAGAGAGGAGCTAGACAAAACTGAGAGGGGGTGTCCCTTTAAGGATTTCCTAGAGGGAGCTCATTTTTCTTATATGATTTCTTTGGTGCCACAGTTGATTGATGTCATCGCCAGTGAGTTTGTTCCTCCTCCACCTCCTTGGGTAGATCCTTCATAGCCTTCAGGCTCTTGAGTTGGGACTTTGTGGTCATCTCAGAGTCATTTTGCTTCCAGGTTAGCATCCTCTGACCGGGTACATTTCTAAGTTGTGTTTTTCCTATTTTCATGTAAGCACGTAACAAAGTTTATTAGTATTAAATAGTAAATGACATGAGTTATGAGAGTTTTATCTACAGAATTCTGGACGCCGTCGAAGGAAATCAGATTCCTCTTGTTTTGATGAGGAGAGTGGTCACAGGACCGATAGGATGACACATGCCAGTGGTGTGGGACCTTGTAGAGCTGTTCTTAGTGATTTTGTGAGTGCGGCACCTTTGATGTTGTATGGGTTGATAGTTATAGGAGGGAGCTCATTTCCCTTTGCCTAGAGTTTTTACACCATTGTCGGGTGTAGTGTCTGCGGCTGCCACTCATGTTAGTTTCTTAACTTTATGATTTTCTTCCTCTTTCTTTGCTTTGTTCGTTATCTAATTTCTTTTTCTTTGCAGGTGCCTATTTCTATTGCTCAATCTTGGTATACTACTTTGATTAGCGTGAAGGAGTATTTCATGGAGTTTACTTGCATACAGAGCGTATTGCTTTCTTCTTTTATTGATTTGTACCTGCATATGTTTTTATGAATGCATGAAATGTGATTTATGATGTTTGTCTTAATGCATAATGAGTGTAGTCATGCTAGTTGTGAATGGGAGAGGGAGCGAGCATCTTATATTAAGCAGATCGATAAGCTTCACGTGCAGCTGCCAGCCTTCCAAATGGGCGCAGAGGATGCATGGGCCGGCTCAGATGATGGGGATGCCTGAGTGGATTCAACTCTTGCTTTTGATGGCACCTATGGCCGATGTATTTGTTAGGAGGCTAGGTATAGGCTTTTGGCTGTGGTTGTCCAGTATTGTACTATTTTCCCGAGATTATGGACTCAGGGTGTTGCATTTGGGCATCTGTCCCGTATGTTGTATTTTGTACTGATGGTTGTTATTGTTGTATCTTGGATTGACTGACTTTTGTGTTCCTAATTGTGACATTTGTAACTGTGATTATTTTTTCTGATTATTCTACTTCATCTACCTCTTTATTTTATTTTTCCCTCTTTTACATAGGGCGTCTCTTTCAGGGCTCTTCGCGCCTATCTGGTTATTTTTTTCTTTTTCCCTCTTTTGCCTAGGGTGTCTCTTTTTAGAGCTCTTTGCACCTAGCTAGGCCTTTTTTTTGAGGTTCAATGATAGTTGTTGGTAATCTGAAGGAGAAATAATGAAACAAGTAAGAATTGCAAAGCTTGTAATGAAAGTATGCAAATTGCAGTTAGCATGCTCGATGGATTCCGATAATAATGATGTATTGCATTTCCTCAAATGCACTTATATGATTTGTCAAGCATTCACATATTTATTGAATACATTTAAGAAAAGTATAGTTGCATTTATCTAGATTTCAAATTGACTGTACCCCTGTCCTTAGTCAGCCTCATCAGGTTTTCTAACTAAGTATTTTCTCTCGGTTTCCCCTAATTTTGCTTGAGCTGCCTTTTTTTTAGTTTTCAACTCAGTAGGTTTTTTTTTTGTATTTGCTCTAGTCATCTTACTTCTTCAAGCGGTCTGTGTTGGTAGGCTCAGAGAACTCATTTCCTTTAGAATCCATCAGCTTGACGGCTCCTCTTGATAGAACAGTTTTGACCATATATAGGCCTTCCTAGTTTGGCCTAAACTTCCCTCTAGGGTTTGAGACATTTTGTTTGGCTTGCTTTAGCCACTAGTCTCATGCTTTCACACTCTTTTATGTGACTTTCTTGTTGAAGGTCTGGCCAGTCGAGCTTGATATAGCTGTGTATGTTACAGTGCTTTGAGTCTCTAACTATCTAGAGTAGTGAGGTTATCATGCCTTTGCCGAGCCCATTGCACTTCAGGTAGTTTGGATTCGATTGTTATTCACAGTGATTTGATTTCCATCTCCACTAGGAGTACTGCTTTAGATCCGTACACTAGTGAGAAAGGAGTGGCTCCTATTGAAGCTCTGACTGTTGTTTTGTATCCCCATAATGCGTATGGTAGTCTATCTACTTAATCATGGTAAGTTTAAGTCATCTTTGATAAGATCTTTTTGATGTTTTTATTTGCAGTTTCGACCACCACATTTGCTTGTGGTCGGTAAGGTAAGGATTTGTGGTGTTCCACCTTATAACTCCTTATTAATTCCTTCACTTCCCTTTAGAACTGAACATAGTTATCTGAAACTATATGATGGGGAATCCCATATTGGCATAATAGGTTCTTTTTGATGAACTTTGCCACTTGTTTTGCCCCTAGTTTTGTGTAGGATTCTGGTTCGACCCATTTTGTAAAGTAGTCTATTGCTACTAGGATAAATCTGTGTCTGTTCGAGGCTATTTGGTGAATTTATTCGATTATGTCTAACCCCCATACTGAGAAGGGCCATGAAAAAGAGATAAAGTGCAGCTCTGTATGGGGAAGATGGCTGATGTCCCCATGAATTTAGCACTTATGGCATCTCCTTATGAATTTGATGCAGTCTTCCATCATCGTCATCCAAAAGAACCCTTGTCTTATTAACATCTTAGCTGGAATGGTGCTATTCATGTGCTAACCATAGACACCCTCATGTACTTCTTCAATTACTATAATAGCTTCTTTTTCATCTAGGCATCTGAGTTGTATCCTGTCTGAGGTTCTTCTGTACAATATACCTTGGTGTGATATGAATTTTGATGCCAATTGTAGGATGACTGCCTCATCTTTTTTGACTGCCTTCTCAGGGTATATTCTCTTCATGAGGTATTACTGTATATCGTAGAACTAGAGTTTGTTGTCTGCTTTTAATTCTGCTATTCTGAGGCATTTATGGCTAGGTTGCTCTGATTTTAGTAGAATTAAAGGCTTCATGCGAATTTTGGCTGGTCCTTCCCATACTGACGCTAGGGAAGCGATTGCATCTACCATTTGGTTGTGGTTTCTAGGGAGATGGATGAATTTGCATTTCTGGAAAGATAAGGCAAGCTGCTGTAGGTGGCTCAGATAGGGCCTTAAGTGTCATTTTTTCAGTTCCCATTCTTCTATTGTCTGATTGATTACCAACATGGAATCTCCAAATATTTTAACTTTTGTCACTCCTAGAGCTATCAAAGCTTCCATGCCAAGTGTACATGCTTCATATTCTGCCTCGTTGTTTATGAATGCTAGCTTCTTAGCGATTGGCACCACTTCGCCTTCTAGTGTTAGAAGTATGATCTTGACTCCTACCCCAAATTGGTTGCTACTCCGTCAAAGTACATTCGCCATCCTTACACCTCGATGGCTATGCTAAGGTCATCTGGGAAGTCTAATTGAATTTCTTCTGAATTTGGAACCCGGGTTGAGGGCTAAGAATTCTATGACTGTTCTCCCTTTCATTATCTTCTTAGTCAGATACTGTACATCAAATTCTATGAGTAGAACGAGCCACTTGGTGAGTTTCTCACTAGGGATGGAGCTTCGTAGAGATGTTTCATAGGATCCATTTTGGACACAACTTGAATTTTGTACGATTGAAAGTAATGTCGGAGCTTCTTCATTGCCCATACCATCACTAGGCATATCTATTCAACCTGACTGTATTTTTCCTTATACGGTAGCATTTTCTTACTCAAGTAGTAGACTGCATGTTCTGCTTTCCCTTCTCCTTCTTGGGCTAGCATTGCCCCGATTGCATTCCCTTTAATGGCTAGGTATAAGGCTAATGGAAACCCGGACTTGGGTGGTTTTAGAACAAGTGGATTGGCTAGGTAGTTTCTGATCTTATCGAATGCTCACTAACATTATTTGTTCCATATGACTGGCTGATCTTTTCTAAGTAGCTTGAAGATAGGCTTGCAAACTGCTATTAATTTGGCGATGAACCTGCTTATGAACTGTAGCTTCTTTAGAAACCCTTTGATTTCTTTCTCTATTTTTAGCATTGGCATTTCTCTGATTGCTTTTACTTTATCTGGATCCACTTTGATTCCATTATGGCTAACGATATACCCCATCATCTTGCCTGAAGTTACCCCGAATACACACTTCTTGTGATTAAGCCTGAGGTTGTACTTTTCAACCCTTATAAGGAATTTTTTGAGAGCAGTTGGGTGCCCTACTCTAGTTTATGACTTAACTATCATGTCATCTACGTACACCTCGACTTCTTTATGTATCATGTCATGAAACATGGCCGTTGCCATTCTTTAGTAGGTTGCACCTGCATTTTTCAAGCCGAAGGGCAATAGCTTATAACAGTAAGTACCCCATTCTGTAATGAACAACATCTTTGCATTATCGATGATGGCCATTAAAATTTGATTGTATCCATAAAACCTATCCATGAAGGAATACATTGCACAGGAAGCAGTGTTGTCTATCAACACATCTATGTGAGGCAGAGTCATCCTTTAGGCATGACTTGTTTAGATCTCTGTAGTCAACATAGATTCTGACCCTTTCGTATTTCTTTGGCACTGGCATGATGTTTGCTAACCATTCTGCATAGTCTACCACCTCTAGGAATTTAGCCTCAATCTACTTTTTGTTGTCTTCTTTTACCAATTGTGCCTATTATAGTCTGAGTCTTCTCAACTTTTGCTTTACTGGTTTACACCCTTCTTTGGTGGGGGTGTAGTATTGAGCGATGTCTCTATCGATGTCGAGCATATGTTCATATGTCTAAGCAAATACTTTTGAATATTTTATTAATATTTTTTCAATTTCTCTCCTCTCTTCAGGGGTAACATCTTTCAAAATATGCAAAATGTGTGGTTCATTTTCTTTGCCAATGCTAAATGGTTCAGTGCATATGGAATGAATGTCAAATATGCAAGTGTTTTGATCAATGCAATGCATACTACCATCAGAAAAGACATCAAACAAGTAAGCAAAATTTGATTTCATTGCATTAACTTTAGAGTTCATTACATCATTAATAGATAAAGGAAAGGCTAAAGTTTTCTAGATTAACAGGCGATTTTGTCTGTGGATCACCCACTGCTTCTAGGTATTGTCAGTAATATCGTCCTAATCGCTGGTGGTAAAAAGATGAATGATTCTCCTTCACCATGTTGTTCTAAAATGGTCAATGAATTTTTGAGATAATCTTCCTTCTGAGAAGTTCGTAGGCCAGATGGCACGTGCTGTTTTACCCCCATACTATCTTGTTACCAATGCTAGGTAGTAGTGGGTGCATGATTTGAATCCTGAGATTGTTACGTAATTCACATATGCCTAAAGTCACATGTTCCAGTCTCCACCAAGGGCATACTCTTAATCCATTGCTCGACCGAGATATATGTTGAGCGGCCACTGATATCTTTGATCTGTCTTTCTTGGTGGTTTCTTGGTTGGTATTTCATCCAATTACCAGTAGGTTTTTTGGTATTTCATCCAATTACCAGCAGGTTTTTTCCAAAAGGCTTAGCTTTTCTTTTAGCCAGATCTGTAGTAGCAGAGGACTTCTAGAAAAGCTTGAATACTTTCCAATTCTGTAATCATCCAAGCCCTTAATGGTTTCTGCCAAGATTAGTGGGAAGGGAGTCATTTCACATTCTATGCCTTTTATCACATGGAGTATCTTGTAGTCTCCTAATCTGTCACATGACATTGTAAAGTATTAAGTGAAAAGGAAGCAAGTTAGAAGTCGTGTCCACAGTAGGCTTCCTTGCTCTTTTATGGTATAGGCATTCAAGAGCTGTGGGGGAATCAGTTGTTTTTCTATAGTAACAAACTCATCAAGCTTTTATGGGCTTAGGTCAAAAAGTGCCGATCCAAGTCCAGGACAATTGATATCTTGGTCAATGAAGATTGCCTCTTCGGTTATGGTAGGGGTGCGTCCTGCAATGGCACTAAACTCCTTGTATAATTGACACAACTCTATAGTATTGATTCAGAACACATGTTCGTATGGATCCTAGAATGGCATTGTTTCATGTAAGAGGTCGTGGTTAAGGCACACATGCTTGAAAGTTTTGATGCATAGCATTCCATAAGATTATAGGCTTTTCTAGTCAGCCTTGTCAAGGTTGTGTAGAAAATGTCTAGCGAGACTTGTTTGGGCTTGGAGGTTTTCGACCACAGTGCCACCTTCGAGGAAGCTTTGAATCGTTGCCCTCATTTTTCTATGATTCCGACGAGAAGACTTAGGCTCATGGTCACTCATGTTGAGATCTAGTTTGCTGCACATTAGTGAGATGGAATAAACAAATGGTGAATGATGCATGCATGATATGCGCCTGCAAGAGAATACGATTAGCATGTATGCATGACGTGCTCATGCAAAGTCTAATTATAATGGATGCAGATGGCTGTAAAAAGATATGGTTAGTATATGTTATCTATATGTATGTCATGTATGCATGATTATGTAAGAGATTGTAAGCTTTTCTTGCACAAGGAACAAACAAATCACAAGCAAGCTCTCGCTTCCAACCTTATTGCTCCACGAGGTTATTGAATCTTTTTCCTAGGTGGGTTTTAACCTAATAGTCAGTAGGGGACTATGGTTATGCTCTCATACTAGGTTATTTTGATTTATTTTGATGAGAATCAAGAGGTAAACTAAGGAACGATGCTCAAGGTAAGCGTATAATATCAATGTGAGCACCAGTCATTGGGTCACTAGTGGTGTCTATAGTCCTTACACGCTCGCATGTGTAGGGGTGATAGTCGTGTAGGGGCTATAGTCAACAAGAAGGGTCCAGTTTTGTGTCCCCACATCGATATTTGATACATTTACTAAGAGGCATGAAAGTATTGTTTGAGAGTTTATGATTTGATTCTTTCAGCACAAATGTCTGCAATCTAGTCATAATCCTGACCCATCTATTTGATTTGATAAGGACAAATGGATGACGCTTATAGGTTCCATCATCGAAAGATGTCACTATTCGCTAGTTCTCACAGGCTATCAATACTGAGGTTAATGATTCTTATCATTCCTTGCACATAGGGCTTATGAAAGGTAAACAATGATCATAAAGTCTAAGTCTGAGCAATTTATGAGAACAGACATAATGACATCAATCGAGGATAGAAACTAAAAGTGTCATAGCATTTATGAATGTCAGGTCAAACAGACAGCATCAGGACTAGCATGTAAAGCTTAGTGGGATCCTAGTGGAGATTTCTATTAGTTTATTTACAAGGGCTGAGTCAAAAGTAGAAGGCTAAGGGCTCCTTTAGCGAGAATGCCCCCCATGACTAGGGTTATAGACTCCGGTCAGTAAGTCTAGCATTCTTTTGATAACTCGGGTCACCCCCCATAAGGACTTGGGTCACAGACTCTGGTCACCCTATGACTTATGTGGAACCATAGTGGATCACATTCCGTCATTGTCGGCTGATATGGACTAAGGGTGCACGTGTGATTGTGTAGTGCAAATGTAATAGTGAAGGGCTCCACATGATTAAGTATTAAGTAATGAGAAATAGTCATTTTCGAGTTGATCTCTCTAACTAGATTCCCTAGTGGAGTCACCACTATGAGCAACCTGAGGTTCGAAGGGACATGACAACTTTGCCAAATGGGACATCTATTCCATTTATATGACAGGGACAAATGTTTGGTCTCAGGGGGAAGCGAGATGCTTTTTGTGTTTGGTGTCACCATTTGGTTTTTAGAAAACTAGAAAAAGATGAAAGGGACGACATCAGGTCACTCAACGAGTATCATCCTTAGCAAAGATTCTGAGCCCGGGAGATCTCATCTACTTTTTGACTATTTCTCATTTCAATACTCAATACGTGGCTACCACAACACCCTAGTTTTGGTAATGACAATGGATATATATGCATTCACACAAGCACATTGATAATAATAAAAAGTATAAGAAATACAACATAATAATTTACAAGGCTTTCCTAGTAGGTACATATGAAAGAGAAAAAGTGCGAAAATGTAAATCTAGTCCTAATCTAGAATATACCTGCAAAATAGAGGTTAACACAACCATGTGCAATTCTATCTATTCATCCACTCGGACAGCATATGGGCACGATAAAGATGATTGATGCATCGTGAATGATTAAATAGATGCACGTAGTTTATGCTCTAGCAGGAATTATTAAAAAGCATTTCTAAATTATAAGATAAGTTGTAGATAATGATGATTACATTATTGGACCGTAATATCAAAGCTCTAGCTTAGATAAAGAGCTTTCATGTCTATTGAATGCATATTGATGCAAAATGACAGTTAATTATGGACAAAATGAAGCAGAGATTATTCAATCAGCATGCAAATTGCCAGTCTCATCACACAATCACAACAATTTCTCAACTACTAGAGGCAATAAAATAAAATTCAAGAAAGTAAAATAAACGTGCAAAAATGATTATTTGGTCCTCAGATTCAACTGAGCTTGTTTTGTGTTTTTGAAGCTTTAGCTTCGAGAGATTTTTAAGCTTTCCTCGTCGAGAGGTTGAAAATGACGTGTAGAATGCAAACTTGTATACCATTGAAGCGTGCATTGACAAAGATGAGGGTGGTTTTGGTGGGAAAGTGGTCTAAAAAATCCTACAAAAAATGTGGAAAGTGGGCTAAAAGTGTGTGAATAGGGACTCCTAAGCCTTCAATTTGATAGTGTTTTAGTGTGTGTGTGGCTCTTGCCTCTTTTTTCCTCTAGCTCTTTGTAAGCACCCAATTTCAGGATAATTAGAGCATGGATGCGATAGAGGACCCGATGCTGAAAATACACTGTGAAATTAGATTTATTGGTTTTAAACTAAATTGTAAATTATTTTTAGGAAATATTATTTTTATTTTAATTATTGTTATTATTAATTTTTTTATATTTAAAATAGATTTTATTAAAAAATTTAAGTTTTTTAAAAAAA
>CATIWM010649377.1:0-10628 GCA_949671775.1 Mallotus repandus
ATTTTTTTCTTGAATTTAAGGTTCAAGTAATATCAATATTGATTTCTACATATGTATTATATCATGCAAATGTTAGTTCGGTCAAAATGTATCATTTACAGAACAAAAAAAATTATGAATAAAGAAACTTTTAGCCAATGAAATAAAAACACAAACTCATGTACCGTACCAACTTTGCTAATTTTGAAGTGATGTGGTTTCTAAACTAATAATTTTTATTTTTTACATTATCACTAGTAAACAAAAAAAATCAAAACATTATGTATAAATAAAATTTTTTTCGATAGCCAACAAATGTTGAAGTTGGTAGAAAATAATTTTTATTTAAATAACGCCTTAAATTCAAACTGAATTGTACATTCAATTCACCTGAATTAATAAGAATATAATAAATTTTAAATATTAATAATTTTAAAAAATTATTTGTAAATGACAGAAAAACAAAAACACACACAAAGCACTTTCAACAAACAATTTCAACTGAAAGGAACATCCGACCAAAAAAGAAACCTCTTTTATTTAAAAAAAAAGAAAAAAAGAAACGCTTTTCTGTGTGGTTTTTTTGGTAGATTTAAAAAAATATATATATTAACAAGACTAAACATCCCATCACCCGCACACCTTCACATCACCAAAATCACGCGGTGCAATGCAATTAGCTAGAACCTTACAATAAACCCTCACCATTAGTCTTTAACTCCGTTACTTTGATACACAAATCTCATACGCTATTGGACCGTCACCTTCACCCGAACCAAATTAAAATAAAAAGGTCGTTTTCTGTTAACTACAAACCCACAATATATATATACACACACACGTATATACATATATATATATATATGTAATAAATTAATAAAATTAAAAAAATGGACCGTCGCCTCCATTTATAGTGAATTGATTTCAAAGCAAAAACTGAATTTTTTTTTTTTCCATTTTTCCAGTTTAACTTTCCAAAGGAATTCAAATTCATGTGAAATTGGACTCTCTCATGAAAACACCATTGTTTGTGTGAAGTGAAAGAGGGACGAAACGAAATCAAAGCAAGACACTTGAATTCTGGTGGCGGGAGCTTTGGATCTGGTCGGAAAATTTCACCGCCGGCCACTGTATAATGCTTCTACCTTCATCATAATAATATTAGCGAGTTTGCTTTTACGTGAGCTTTTTCTTTTTTGTATTGATTTTGTTATGTTTGTTTTCTAGCTTTAGAGCTTCGGAATTTTTGTACTGGCAAGATCTGATCCTTGTTTTGTTATTCAATGTTTGGATCTACGAATTGAGATCTGATTTAGATTAAATGGATCAGTGATTATTACACTGAATTAATTGCATTATTTTTTTTCTATCAATCTGAATTGTTCTGTTTCTAGTTGTGGAATTTCGTGTTTTGCAGCTGATTTTGAGTTTGAAATGATTTGGTTGGCAGATTCTCAGCTGTGTGAAGAGTGATTGAGTGACTGTGTCAATGAAAAACGGGATGATAGAATGTACTGTTTGTCATTCGAAGTTGGTTTCCCCAAGTGCAAAAACTGTTTCAAGAGCTTATGATCGACACAAGAGTAGGGTTTCAAAGAAGCAACGTGCCCTTAATGTTCTTTTGGTTGTTGGTGATTGTATCTTAGTTGGTTTACAGGTAACCTCATTTATCTTCTGCATCAGTAGTTGATTTGTTTTGCCATCATATATGATGCCTGCATTTGTTTTATGTTGGTACCATGCTGTGATTCAAGTTACGTCATGATTTTCTGATTGACTAAAGTTCATTTCAGTTATTTAACTGTTGAACTTCCCCATTATGTGCATACTTTGGCGCTGTAATGTTTCTTGGCGCTGAAATTTTATTCCAGTTCTGTTAGAATGATCTAGGAATTGAAATGCTTGCTTCTGTAGTTGATTATCTTCTTTGTTTGCGGAGCTGCTAATAAGTTTGTTTTACTTTTTCTTTCTGCCAGCCTATTTTGGTCTATACGTCCAAGGTGGATGGGAAATTCAAGTTTAGCCCAGTTAGCGTCAACTTCTTGACAGAGGCTGCAAAGGTTCTATTTGCAATTGTTATGCTTTTTATCCAGGTACATTTGATTGTCCTTCCAATGATTATGTTTAGCTTCATCATTCAACAATGAGGATTCATGGATTGAATGGTTCATTGCTTAGCCCATGGAAATAACTGTATATGAGATTAGCCACCTTGCACAGATTGCAATTGTGAAAATTACCCAAATGATTTTTTTTTTCATTATGATGCAGTCAAGACGGCAGAAAGTTGGAGAGAAGCCTCTTTTATCAATTTCTATATTTGTACAGGTATTATTTATTACCGCTTACAAATATTGAAATGCAGTTTGGATCAGTAGGATGTAAATGGATTGATGGCACATCCTTTTTTTTTTTTTATTAGACTCCTTGTTTTTTATAAACAGAAATGTAGAAATTGATATAAATCAGCTTTCTTATGCATAAATCAGTTACATTATCTTCTGGAATTAATTGTTAACAGTTTGGAGAAGTTAAAGCCAATTTAGGATGATGTTGTTTTGTCAAAATAAACTACTTGGATATTGATAGGGGAACTACCTTTAACTCCTATTATGGCTTGATTGATGTTGAATTTATCATTACAAAATCTGCATGTTTATAATTGAAGGGTATTATGTTAAAAAGTTTGTCATCTAAAAGAAGTTGATTTGGAACTCATGATGGAGGGTATATTCTTGGAAGTTCTTCTTGGCTTCATGTCTATAAGCTTGGATGCTTCCAGATAAGAGCTTGTAAAATTTGCTTCTCCCCCTTTCCATTCTCATGCTAAATTTTGTTGCTGGAGTTAGTATGTTGCTCCTGAGCTTACATTATGACACTCTGCTGATGCAAATGTTGCCAATGAGATTTTAGCAGCTAGACTCTTGAGATGAATGACAATTGTGCTGTAGTGAAGTGCCTAATCACAGGACTGGTTGCACTTGGTCATTATTTTAGAAATGAGTTTTGATTCTTTTGCAGGCAGCTCGTAACAATGTTCTTCTTGCTGTTCCAGCTCTTCTTTATGCTATCAATAACTATCTAAAGTTCACCATGCAGGTATAATCCATGTGAAACAACCTTTTTGATTTTTTTGGTTTTCTATGTCTAATACTAAGCACATTTCAGCTTACATTTAGATGTGCATGGATGCATGCATAAGCAATCACTAAGGCACATTTCCATGTTAGGGCATACCATGGGATTGGTAAATGGTTTAGACATTCAATCTGCTCCAAGTGGGGCAAAAATCTTGTAAGATAAGTGTGCTGATGATTGATTTTTTTTAGGCCATAATCAGAAACCAGTTTAAGAGAGCAAACTTTTTTGTATTACATGAAACACTTCGATTGCTTATTTTTTTATAGTTGTGTAAAGAAAGACCGAGTTTTTCTCCTTATAGTCCTTTGGCCCTTACAGTTCAATTAGAATAAGGTTGCTGCTGTCTACATCAAAGAGTTTGATAAATTGATTAAAGAATCTGTTCCACAGGAATTTCTATTTCAAGTGCCAGACTTTCTTCTCAACAATTAACTCTGTCCAATATGGTCATTTAAGCAACATAAATTTCTCTTAATGATTATGTTGTCCCATTTCAGTGCTTTTACATTGGAATGTCAAGTGCGTCTAGTAACTGCTTTATCTCCTGGCAATTATCTAGTTCCTAAGCATGGAATTTTTTTTTCTTCGACCACCACAGAAACCATGCATGCTTTGAATGCCAAAATTCATTTTGTATCTTAGGATTGGTTCAGGTCAATTACTCAGTTCTTTGGGCATCCGAATGTCCCTTTGCTTGGTAGTATTGTTCTAACAGTTTTTTATTATCTAGAATAAGCTTTCTTACAATCAGCCATTATATATAGTTGATAGCTACAGGGTTTGGGAGCTTAAATGCTTGTTTAAAGTTGATTACATTAACGGTCACTATTGATTTTGCAGCTATATTTCAACCCTGCAACCGTGAAAATGCTGAGCAATCTGAAGGTATTTTGTGATTGATTATTTTAACTTGTTATTGTAGGTAGCTTATGTCAACAGATTTCTTCTACTCCATAAGCTCTAATTCTTTGATATCTAGATGCCTTCTAATTTTATTTCATCTTCCTTTTAGCGTTTTTCTTGATTTTAGATATTCTGATGTTCATTGCTTAATCTTCATGCAGTATTAGTGTATTATTGTTCTTCGTGAAAAAAAGTAGCACTTCTCATGGTCACATGCAGCACAATTTGATAACATATCTCACAAATAAATAAATAGGCTAAAATTTCTAAGCTTAGGCTTGGGTATTATGTGAATAGTACTTTTTTTTTTTTATGTCAAAATGGTTAGGGACTTCAGGGGTAGACGCATTGCGCCTAAAATGGTTATTTGATGGGAAAAAACTTGCATGGCAAATATTTTGCCAACAAGTTTTTTTGGCGTGCCTGTCAAACTGTGATATCAAGTGTTCTATGTTGTTGGCTGGATTGATGGTTCTACTTCACTTGTTTGCTGATGGGCTAGAGACTAGAATTCCACTTTTACACCTTATCCTAGTCTAACAAATTCTTGGCCTCACATGAATATGTAGTATGTATATGATCAGATGGGATATATATATATATATATTTTTTTTTCTGTTGTGTTCAATTGGTGCATAATTTTTCTTACAGGTTTTGGTGATTGCTGTTTTGCTAAAGATAATAATGAGGCGCCGGTTTTCTGTAATTCAGGTTTGTTCCAAATTCTAACTGAACTTTGAGTGACCAGTCGTGCATTTTTAAGCTGATGTTTGTCATTGATATTGTTTTAGGTAGCCTTTTGAGTATATAGTATTCATTGCCATGCTATTGGTTTGCAAAGACATAACTTATTTACTGCTCTATAACAGTGGGAAGCACTTGCTTTATTGCTTATTGGGATTAGTGTAAATCAGCTGCGTTCTTTACCGGAAGGTGGTACTGCAACAGGCCTTCCACTTGCAACAGTGGCATACGTATATACTCTGATATTTGTAAGTGATTTTTATTTTCTTCATGATAGTAGTAACTGTATGTTTAGCATTCTGAAGGACAAGCAGTTTGGTTTTGAAGTGGTTTTGTTCATAAAGTATTCTCTTGCTTAAAACATATTTGTGCACATTGTTATCTTCTTACTTATGAAATCTACAGGTAACTGTTCCATCTTTGGCTTCAGTCTACAATGAATATGCTTTGAAGAGTCAATACGAGACAAGCATATATCTTCAGGTGATATGTTAGGCTCGACTGCATTGGTCTTTATGTTAAATCAAGGAAAATATGTCAGCTTTATGTCATATATGTCATAGTCTTTTTATTTAGCATGCTGATTATCATTAAATTTGTTTGCTGTGAGAATTCTTACCTTGATTCTAATGTCAAAATACTTAATTTACCATCAAGGTGTAGTCTATGGTTACTTTATTTTTGACAAAGTAAATTTTACTTTGTTAATAACCACCATTGAATGATCCAATACACTCTCATTCAATGGTGATAAAAGCAAAGTGAAAACAAAGTAAGTGAAAAATAAAGTCACCTTAGAATTCCCCTACCATCAATAATGAGGCATAGCCATGTAGAAATGGGTGATACCTTGACTTGGAAGTAAAATCTGTCTTAAGCTGAATCTGCAGTATTAAATTTATGTGCTGATTATTGATTTTTGTAAGATGCTAATTTTGACCATCTTTGGCTTCAGAACTTATTTTTGTATGGGTATGGTGCCATCTTCAATTTTCTAGCAATATTGGCAACTGCAATTGTCAAAGGTATGGACATATCTGTATCATTATGGAAAATAATATCTATATCTGTACTTATATCCTGGGTTGAATGTATATTTGGTTTTTTCTTGTCATGCAGTTTATTTAAACTTTATATATTTGGATTAAATTTTGTAGTTGATCCATTTGCTTGGGACCATTTGAAGGGGCATGCTATTTTGTGTTTTCAAATTGTGATGAATATATGAACATTACTGTACTAAATACTGAAGAAAACTTTATATTACTGTTGAGAACTTGATTTTCCTCAGTCAGATGAAATGCATAAAATTTCCACTTCAAAATTTGCATGATATTTATAGCCAATGAGATTGCAGAAGGTGCTTGAGTTTTTGGTAGATTTCAGTTGACATCACCCTATGTCAAAAGAAATACCTGTGTATGTACCACATAAAAAAGGGAAACTGCTTGTGTGAAACATGTTGGATTTATTCGTTGCATTAGTTTTTCATTTTGCTTTTTTGGTGGTGGGAAGTATGAAAATTTACTATTTCTTATTTCCTTTCTAACTGGAATCTGTGCAAAAGGGCTAGTTTCTTTCCAGTTTTAAACTATCATTCTTCATGTAGATGCAAAATTGTCCTGTTAGCTTTAGAATTTAGGAAGCACCATGGATACAGTTTCACATTACTATATTTCTAATCTTGCAGTAACAATAGCTAAATAGAAAGATATACCTAAATTTACATTAATTGTATTCGTAACCCACCTCTCGCACCGTGCTATTAGCCAAACACAGCAAATGTTGACTTGTTGGACCACTAATGCCACATCTGTTTGTTTGAAGACATTTTTATTTAGTTATACCTGTTTCCTATGCCTAGTTAGATAATTCAGAATAACAACTCTGATGTTTTCCAAAGCGATGGGAGTGTTCATTGTAAGCAACCAATCAAATCATTAGGCCTAATTTTGCAATGAATGGTTTCGTATCATGTCCAAGTGTTCCCATGCACTTATGATATATCATGTCATATTGTTTCTTCTAATTTCCATGCTAACTGAAACAACGGGCAAGATGAGTATTTGTTCCAAGAATCCAGCTGATTAGGTTTTTGTCTTATTAATGGAAAATAATCTGGTGTTAAAATTTCATGACATTAGAGTGCCTCCTATAATTTTCTTGCCTTTGGTTTTATGGGACTGTTAGATCTTATTATAAGTTGTGGCCTTGACATTTATGGAATGAATATTGCAGGACCCAGTAGCTTTGACATCCTGCAAGGTCATTCAAAAGCTACCATGCTTCTGATATGCAACAATGCTGCCCAAGGAATATTGTCCTCTTTTTTCTTCAAATATGCAGGTCTGCATTTGTTATTTTGTCCTTGCTGTCCTTCACATGTAACACATTTTCTAAAAACATAACAGGTTGAACCTATATATTTCTAACTTTCTGATTCTACCATTACATTCGATGGCATAATTTGGTGTCTTCAGATACAATTCTGAAGAAGTACTCTTCCACAGTCGCAACAATCTTCACAGGCATTGCATCTGCGGCATTGTTTGGTCATGTTTTGACTATGAATTTTATATTGGGAATTTCAATAGTGTTCATCTCGATGCACCAGGTGACCTTAGAAGACAACTTTTGAACTTGTCAGGTCATTTAATATTTTGAGGAAAAAAATCACAAATTTATGTTCTTTTATCTTCAATGCTTATTTCAGTTTTTCTCATCCCTTTCAAAAGTCAAAGATGATCAGCCTAATGGGACAGTGGAGATAATGGATGTTCAGGATGACCGCAGGTGTGTGTCCTCTTTTCATCTCTGGTATTTATCTTACTACCGCTAGTGCACCTCAATACCGTTAGCAATTGCAAGCAGGTTTCTTTTTTAAGAAGGGAGTTAAATCTCTTGCTTCTTTCTTTATTTTTTTTTTTCTTGGTGCTAGAAATCTAATTTTCTTCCTCTTCAAATCTCTGGAAAAATCAAAACTACCTGTTGTTGCTTTCCTATTTTGAATGTACTTGGAAGGAGCGTAATTTAATAACTTCAATAGCCAAGCCCATTGAATGTTTTATTTGGTTAGACTCTGGAGAAACAAAAGTATAAATATCATCTTGGTTGCAATTATTTTATTTTATATTCAGGTCAAAAGATTCATTCATAGATATGACGGCTGGGGCAAATGAAGAGGTAATGTCTTTCTCCAATTGCCTCTTTTTTTTTGGACTTGGGTTTTAGCATTCCTCTGGAATCTGACTATCAGTGCGCTGCCTGTGTTTCTTCTCCAGACTAGTCATCGTATAGGGCATGATGAAAGACAGCCCCTACTTCCTACCTAGACTTTAGTTATAGTATCTTACATTAGGAAGGTAAGTTGTTTAAAAACACTCATATTTTCTGATTGGTGTCTGCAAAATGCTGAAGGTATTTGCACATAACTATTTTCCAGGAATTTTCTTGGAAGGAATTCTTTTGGCAGGACTTATTGGACCATAGAGGAGATAAGTCAGTTGTCAGAATCACAAATAAAATAACAATTTCGAAGAATTATTTTACACATTTAAGATCTTTCTTTGGTTCTCCCTTGTCGGTATTCCAAGCTTCCTTCATTCAGATATGCAAGTCATCCGGGTTTCTCCCCCTTCTATAGTGGCTTAGACAAAAAGACTAGCAACATTTGGTAACTGGATACGTGGCTCGTGATATATTGCCTGCTATTCAGTCTACCAGTGTGCTATTACTAGCATTACCTGTATTCTTTTTCTTAGAACAGTTAATTTTTATCCCTTTTTGATTTCTCAAATTTCAATTTTTTTTACTATCTCTACAGAGGATTAGAGCACATGTCATGATGTGAGGCCACAGTAAAAAAGCAAAGTAAAAAGAAAAAAAATGTGAGATATTATTCTCGTTTTTCTTCATACCAAAAATGAGAACGCTATTTAAATGTATCGAGTTTATGTTTAGAACTTTTGGTGGTTCAATTCTGCAAAAAAAAAAAAAAAAAAAGAAAAAGTGTTTTTTTTTTTTGAAGTACAATAGTATCTTAAATTGAATTCAAGGCTTGCTCTTTCTTTCTTAACTTATCCTATGTCAATAGCAGGGTAAATTGTATAACACTTATCCTATGTCAATAGCAGGGTAAATTGTATAAAAAATTATCACTAATTATTTTATTTTAATTTTATGATTTTAATTTGTATCTTTTTAGTTACAAAATATTGATTTAATCATATAGAAAATCTTTTTGGTTACAAAATATTAATTTAATTATACAGAAAAGTTATCTCAAAGACTAATTTAGATGACATGGTATACACAAGTTGTCATATTATAGTTCAACTTAAGAAAATTTATCATGTAACATTACCATGTCATTTCACCTTCTTCATGAGACTATTGATTAATTTTATAAGGTCTCATTAATAGTCTTATAAAGAATGTGGCATGAGACAGTTGATCATGTGGCGTAACAGTATAATATGATAATTTTCAAAATTATTTTGGATGACTTTTTGTGTAACAAAAATTAATGTTTTGTAATTAAAAAGATACAAATTAGAATTATGAAATCAAAAAGAAATTTAGTGTAAAGTTTGGAATCCTCTTGTGCAATTAACCTGTCCAAAACATTATTATAATAATAATAAGGCCCAATGCTCCTTTTCACTCATGAACTTTACTCTTTTGACCTGTTGCACCCTTCAACTTTCAAATTTGCCTATTGCACATCTCAACTTCTATTTTGTGCCTATATTACCCATGATTTAACATTTTAATTTTTTAATTAAACACATGTATTGCCAGCGTGGATAAGCGATTGAAATGAAAGAAATTCAGGCGCGTCTGTCACTGTAGCACCATGGGTGATATAGGCATAAAATAAAAATTGAGATATATAATAGGTAATTTTTGAAAGTTTAGGGGTGCAATAGATCAAAATGGTAAAGTTTAGGGGTGAAAAGGAGCATTCAACATGTTCTGTACACGCACTTTAATGCTCTGAATCATGGGTGAGAGACACAAGATAGAAGTTGAAATTGCAATAGGTAAATTTGAAAGTTGAGGAGTGCAATAGACCAAAAAGGTAAAGTTTAGGGGTGAAAATGAGTATTTGGCCATAATAGTAATATTATTATGGTGAAAAGAAATGCCAAAGGAGAACATGGTATTGAATTTTAATGTTTGAGAGCGTTGATGCTACCTGCAATAAGCAGTTACAAGCAATTTTGTGTGCTGTTGGCTGTTGCAATGATTGTTTGACAAGTATTTGCAGTGACGATAAATGATCTAGCACTTGGGCTAACTTTCACCATCTAGAATTCTTTTCTTATTTCCCTGCTACTGCTAGCCTGTGTCAGCTCAGGAGCAGGAATTTATTTTTAGATATCAGCATATAAACTTACAATTTGTGAACCACTCAATGCATGAATTTACGGTTTGTGCGTCACAGACTATATATAACAATAGATTCAGTCATGGTTTTGAATATGGGTAACATATCGGTGTATCGGAGGATATGTCATTTAGAGAGACGTCACAAGAAATCAAGAAACAATTCATTAGTATATTGGGAGACACGTTATTTAGTGATATGCCACAGAAAATTGAGGAAGAACTCATTTTTTATTGATTCAATCCCTTTTTTTAGATTCCCAAGTCAATGGAGATTCTTTATTACTAGAATTTTTTTAATCATTGTGTTTTTAAATTTAGTCTTTTTTTTTCATATAAAAAAATATTATATTGAGTTATTTATGCAAATAGACATATTTTAAAAATATTTATTAAAATATTTAAATTTTTTATTTATTACTAAAATATCATTTTTATTTACATATATACACATTCTTACTTTTACATTGTTT
>CATIWM010649416.1:0-18614 GCA_949671775.1 Mallotus repandus
GTAGAGATTAAAAATAAAAAGATAAAAATAACAAGAACATATAAGGCATGAAAACAAAAATGAGAATTGAGTATAGAGATTGAGATAATGAAACATAAATTGATAATCAAAATAACAAATGGAAATAAAAGTTAGAAATAAGTTAGTAGGAGTTAGTAAAGTTAGTAGCTTGAGATTGAGATCTTGAGGTTTATAACAAGAGGCATATATAATGCAATGGATGATGCTAATGCAATGCATGCGAAATCCACGGTACATGCAAAGGATGATGCATCGGGAAGCATGCAAAGTGATGCAAATTCAGGAAGCATGCAAAGTGATGCAAATTCAGGAAGCATGCAAGTATGCAAGTGATACAAGTCAAGAAGCATGCAAGTATGCATCTAGAGGATCTAAAAATGAGCACACACATGATAGTGATATGCATCAAGCAAGTGATATGCATAAAGGCACATGAATGCATGGAAATGCAATAATGCAAGAGAAATTGAGGGATAAGTAGAATAATAATATAGTATATGAGAGTAGAGAAAAGATTAAAAGTGACAATAAAATAGTATTCGATGTGAAAGACATAAAAATGTCTCTTATGAGGTTAGAGACACTAAAGAAGATCAAAATAGAATTTAAAAGCTATACTTGACATCTATACTCCCTATAAACATAAAATAGACTCAATCAAAACATAAAATATGGAAATAAAGACCCATAAGACTCTAAAAATTAAATAACAACGCATAAACAAGGCACTTTTTTTCAAAATGGAGACCACAAGCACTATGAATGCAAACCATGCACATTAATGCTCATAAATCAAAGAAAACGTCACATAATGCACAAATAATGATCTATAATGAAAAACACAATAAAAATGACCACAAATGATAAAAACTCTAAATTTGAACGCAATATATGCATATTAATATCTCAGCAACATCACAACAACAATCAAAATCAATTTAGCATAATCAAGCACAATTAAGCATCATATATGCACAATACACACTAATTAAGACTCTAAACATGTATTCACACCAAAATTTACCACAAATAATAAAGAAAATTAACAAAATATTTATTTTAAGGTCACATAATGATGCATCGTGTAGCACAAAATAATGAACACATGATTGATTATTGAAGAAAAATAAATCTCAATCCAGAGATTCAAAAAAACAAGCCTCAATCCAAAGACCCAAAGATACACAAGAACAAAGCTTAAGTTCAATTCTGAATAAAAGTTACACTCTCCCCTAAAACCCTAGAATAAGCTATCTATTTATAGGGGGGTACAAACCATTAACCCTAAATAAAATTGTAACTAATATAGGAAACTAAAATAAGAACAGAATAAAAATCCTAGATAAATATAAAATTATTCCTAACTAAATAAATATCTCAAATAATAATAGAAAAACAAATCCAAAAATATTAATGTAAAGTTTCCCTAGTCTAATTCTCCCCCACTCAAAATGCCTCGCATCACATAAACATCAACGAATACAATCACAATCATCAAACCAAAGCAAGAACAAGGATCACACTTTAAAAGTACTTTGAGTATGGTTTTGATAAATAAAAGGAAAATAATTGTAAATCATTTAAAAATAGTAAATAAGTTAAAATACTTCAATTACATCATCCTAAGATCTTAGGGAAGGGTTGGAATCATGCTCAAGCAAGTATATACCCTTTGGAACCCTAAGAACGATCATCAGAGTCATTTGGATGACAAAGGATGAACAATAAGTTTTAGGGCATGGATAGCCAATTTTGGAGCCTGAACAACAAATTTTGAGGCTCTAACAACCGGTTTGAGAAGGCCAATTGCTAGTTTTGCGCTATGAACACCCCATTGGCTGTTCATAGGTCAAAACCGGTTGTTCATGTCTGAACAACACAGTTATACACTCCTTTGCTTTCAAAACTTGATTTTAATGCCCCAAACTCCAGAAAGAAGATGGGAATCAATGAGAGTGATGTTTTAGAAAGAGTTTAGCCTCATAATTTGAGCAAGAACTCACCAAGAAACACTAATTGATTGTAGAGAATTGAGATTGAAAGTCAAAGGGAAATGGTGTTTTTAGGTGGGTTTAAGCTTTGATTTGATTTTGATTTGTATGGAATTGGTTTACAGGAGCTAGGTTTTCATTTTAGGTGATTTATTTTGGTATTTTTGAGAGAAATTTGAGAAGGAAATAGAGAGAAATTAGGTTTAGAGAAATTTTGGCATAATTCCCCCTTATTTTCCTAATTTTCCCTAATTTCTAGGGCTTTTTAGAGAGATCTTTCTTGATTTTTTATGCTGGAATTTTTCTAATTTTCAGGAGTGGAAAAGCCCCCTAAAGCTTTCTTTAAAGCTTCTATTTATAAGCATTTGAGTTTAGTGGCATTTAGTGTAAATTCCCTTGAATATTCAAGGTTATTAGGTCATAGTATATACTCTCCCTTTAAAGAGTTGACACTTGTCCTAGTATATTCCAAATTTGAAAAATTCCTTACTTGGAAAGCATCTTTTTTTATAAGTGTCCCTTTTTGTATAAGGACAAGGAGAGGTACACAGTTGTGGGGCCCAGTTTGACCACCGGAGGTCAAAATTTTGACTTTTTGCCAAATGGGACCAACTGACACACTGAAATTTTAAAAGACAGTTTCAAATTGAAATTTAACTTCGAGAGTTCTGTCTAACCACTGAAAACTTTCATTGACCAAAGTTTGACTTTTATTCTCAAGGCTTCCAAAGGTTAAACCAAAGCTTGAGGAATCAAAACCAGACTGAAAACAATAGAAAATAGATTATAAACAGCCCTTACATAGGACTATACTTATAAGTTTAGAAGACACAACTTGGGTGAACTTTTCTTTAATTATTCTTCTCAAACCTCTTTCTCGATACCAAAAGGGTAGGGTTAAGGTTTGATCGGGGTTTAGTTAGGTCTTGAAATAGTGTATTTTGTGATCAGGAATGGTTTTAGTGATTTGATGGATTTTGAAAAGGCTTGAATTTCAATCCTCTTTATCAAATTGATTGTCTGATGAGACATTTTATCTTTTTAATCATCGATTATCAGGATTTTAAAAAATGAACCCCAATAGTTTGCCCCCTACTTTGCATGAATTTATGTGTTCTTACCAAAACATTTGATAGAAGAATTGTGATTTGTATGTCATGGTTGTCATACACAAATTCTGACAAAGCATAAAAACAAACTCTAGAGTTCAGAGATGATACCTGAGTTCACTTCTACTTGTCATTTTCGATTGCTTCCTGTGAACTCAAACTTGAAAACATAGTTTAGTACTGAAAGTTTCATAAGTTTTTAAAACCAACTGAGAATCACTTAGAGTCCCACACAAGTTGAGAGTCGCCTACAGTCTCAAACTTATAAAGAAAACTGAGAATCGCTTGGAGTCTCATGATGTAAAGGAAATCGAGAATCGCTTGGAGTCTTGAGTGAGTTGAGAATCACTTGAAGTCTCACATAATTTGAGAGTCACATGGAGTATCAAATTGGAAAGGAAATTGAGAATCTCTTGGAGCCTCAAATAAGTTGAGAATCACCTGGAGTCTCAAACTGTAAAGGAAATCAAGAATCGCTTGGAGTCTCATACAATTTGAGAATCACCTTGAGTCTCAAACTGTAAAGGAAATTGAGAATTACTTGGAGTCTCGAATGAGTTGAGAATCACTTGGAGTCTCAAATAATTTGATACTCACATGGATTCTCAAATTGGAAAAGAAATCAAGAATGAAAAATTTATTTGATGATTTTGACATTTTGAAAACAAACACTGGGGATTTTTAATATTTTTGATATTTTTTTTAAGATTTTTGAAAAATCATATTAGAAAACATACTGTAATTTTCAAATATGACTGCCATTTTTTTATTTAAAAAGAAAATCCATTAGGGAATATGTTTTATTTTTGGAAATAAACATTAGAAATTTGATTTTTTGAAATTTTTGATAAACTTAAAAGACAATTAAAAATAGGCTGTAATCTGAAATAGATTGTAAATTTTAAAGAAAAACTCACTGGGGAGATTTATTTTTAAAAATGAACATTAGAATTTTGAATTTTTGAAATTTTTAATAAACTGAAAAGACAATTAAAAAAAGACTACAAATTTTGAATGAAAACTCATTAAGGAGATTTAATTTGAGTAAATATGAAGAAATATGATGCAAAAATGCATAAAAAAGGAAAGAATTACTTACATGTGAAATTTTTCTTTGTCATGAGCCTTTTTGCACCTCTAGTGGCATTTTTATAATTTCAGTCTCCAGCTTTCCATTTATATCCACATATCTATAGCTTATCCATTTTATTTATAAAACCTTATAAAAAATACTTTGAAAATCCTCTGAATTCACTGCAACTTCTGATGGCACAAAGAAGGACTCTAGAAGCATTCAGACGAAATTCAATACATCCTTTATTAAAGAAACGATGAGGATTACAAGTTACAACAATCAAATTACTTCAAGGAGGGGCTCCTCCTTTGCTCCATGATCTCTCAAAGCACTTTGCTCAAATCCGGTTAGTTTTTCTTACAAGTTCTTTGAAATTTTAAGTGCTCGTGCATCTAAGCACTTAATTTAGGTTAGGTTTGGTGTTTAGGCTATGTTTAGGTTGGATTTTTGTGTGTTTTGATGAATTTTTTAGCCAAGGATGATGAACAGCCAATTTTGGCTTGTGTTTTTGGGCTGGTTTTGGACATGAACAACCGGTTTTGCCTGATAAACAACCAAATCGACTGTTCATCACCCAAAACCTGTTGTTCATCATTTTTTAATGAATTTTGGGTCTTTTAGATGATGATTGGTTTAGGGTTTGACTTCAGGATGTTTTGGTGTTTCAGATAGATAAAGCTGGACTGATAAGAGTCAACGAAAACCTTGGATTAGCTTATGCTTGGTATGAAGAACTTCCAATCTCTGTTCGAGCTCGGATCTTAGTAATAGGTTTTGATGAATTTGTGTCCATCCTACTACATAAAACTTGTCTGACTGGAAACTTAGTTGGACTTCGGGCACTGATTGAGAGGTGGCAAGACACCACACACACCTTTCATTTCAACTTTGGGGAGATCACTATTAATCCAGTTGATTTCCACTTGATCACTAGTTTGCCATTTATTAGAGTACAAGTACCCTTTGACTATTGTTTGCATTCTCCTCACCTTAATGATGAGCGCAAGAGATACATCATATGGTTATTAGGTTGTCCTTTTATTTCACTTGGTTATCAGTGTAGAGTAGTACTTCGGTACTCGAGGATCTATGATGCTTGTAAAAATTGGATCCCATCTAATGTTGTTGAAGTTGACAAGCTTGCCTGATGTTTTCTTATTTTCCTTCTTAGTTCTTGTGTGTTTTGCAACACTGAGAGTAGCATTGATTTAGGCTTTCTGCCTGTCCTACACAACTTTGATGAGATTAGTAGCTATACCTAAGGTGGTGCTGCTCTTGCACACCTCTATAGTTGCTTGGATAAGGTTTACCAAGGTCACAGTCATCTTAGTGGTCTTTAGAGACCTCTAGAGGTAAATCCCTTATTCTTCCTACCACTTTACTATTTTTTGATTCTTTACTGACATGTCTGACTTTTCATTTTTCATTTGCATAGATTTAGGCATATGAGTATGGTATCTTTCCCCTACCATAAATAGAGCATGAGGATGATGATGTCCTTAGCATTCCTCAAGGAGCTTGGTACCTAAATGCTCGTAGAGGGACTTTCAAGGATTTTTCCTGACACAAAAGTTATTTGAACAACTTGAGCTTTCATGATGTAAGTTCCTACAAAGAAAGAAAAACTTAGTTAGTATTCTCATCTTTATTCATTTATTTTTACCTTTATTTGACAGTTGCGTCATGATCCATTTGGAGTTAATACTAGCATGCTCGGGTTTGTTGGTGCTCTGCGGAAGAGACAAGTTCTAGTCAAAGGTCCTTTTTGTAGGAGTTGGTTCCTTGGTGAGCGAGTTTGGCGTTGGTGAATTGGTCCTGATAATTGACGTGTACCTCATCTTCAACCATCTTCCATGACTTCTGCTAAGAAAATATGTGGTAAAGATTTAGAGCTTTCATTGGTAGGCTTTCTATGTGAGATGTTTTTGGAGCCTTTTAAAGAGCATGCTTATGTTCGCTTTATCTAGACTCACTTGTTGCACATTGTACCTGATAGCATGTATCCTATTGGATTGAGTGCGATTCCTTTTGAGGTTCACTCCATTACCTCTGAGGTATTGTTCTTATGATTCTATTTTATCTTTTATATATTTTTTTAATTTAAGTTTATAGGTCCACAAGAGATCTTGTGCAGAGTCTAGTGCTTAGGGTGAGGCTGCATTTTACTGATATAGCATTGATGTTATTCTTGGGGATTTCACTCAAGAAGTGAACTTGGAACTCATGGTTCTTGACTTTGCTCATAAGGTAGAGATTCATGATGAGCTTCCCACTCTAGATTGTCAGCCTGTAGCTTTTTCACATATTGAGACCACTCCTGTAAGATACCTGAAACTTCATCTTGAAATTATGTTAGTGGTGAATAAAGAGATAATAATCACATTAATATTAATGTAGGTTAAAAGGTCATCAATAGAGAAATTGATGTGAGGGCTATATTATGCAAAAAATCTTATGTCCAAGGCTAACAAGAAAGCATTAGTAAGTACAAGTATATATGTATAAATAATTATGCATATGAATGAACAATATTAATGCACATATGACTATGAATAAAAAACTATAAACGTACACATGTTTGAGTATAGACAAACAACTATACGATGCATGCGTATGAAAGCATGTGTGAGTGTGAATGTATGAGTGTAAATGTTTTTACAAACTCTAATCCCTATTGTGTCTCAACTGCAGGAGCTTCTTTCTAAGAATAGACGCATGAAACAATGGATGATTGAGTATGAACATGAAATTCGTGACCTGAGGAAGCAATTATCTATGAGTCGCAACACCAGATAGACTCTTACCTTATTTTGTCCACTTTTTGACAACTGAAATCTACAAGCGCATAGAGTCTTCCAAGTATTAAAAATATTGATCCCATAAAGATTGCAAATTGATAAATGGTAGGTCTAGACATCGATAAATTGTTTTTGGAATAAATAAATTGAACAATTAAAAGCTAATGTAAAAATCACAATCCAAGAAAATGCTAGGGTTCTTAAATTCAATTCAACCTTTTTAAAGATGTATTTAATCTCTAAGTTAATTCAGACCATAGTTCATTATGCAAGCAATCTTAAGAATCGCATATCTTCCTCTCAAACAAACCTATGATTAACCTAGTGAACTAACACCTAGATTTATAGCTCTCACTTACTAAGTGTATTAGAACCCAGTTTAAAAGCTCAACTCTTTAACATTATTAACCATCTAAGTTTCTCTCAACTAAATAGACAATTAATAGGTTATTTGCTTCTTTTCTCAATGAAACCTATCTCTCAATCAAGTCTCATTGTCTAGATTTAAAAAAAGTGTGGCCAATCCATTAAAGACATTAAGCAAAGTAATAACTAATGAACTATGTTTATTAACTTAGAGTAAATTATATTGATCACATGGTTGAATTGATTCAAGTACCCTAACTAGAAAATCTAGCCACACATATTAAGAAGATTAGAAGATGATGAATGAGGAGAAAGCAATTCCATTATTACAAAATTTAAATTGAAATAACAAATAAACATAATAAGAAAACCCCCTAGAGTGGAAGCCTTTTCTCTTCAGTCTTCAAACAACCTATTCTAATCAATTGAAAAGAACTAAAGAATTATAGTTTGATTCTTAGGAAAATGATGTAAAAACTAAAACAAATAGGATATGTTCTTATTTCTTTGTTATCTCCCCCTTATAAAGCCCTAGACTTTAGCATCTTCAAGTAGTTACCTTTTAAAAATCATCAATCCCTTCAAATCAGCAATTCAAAATTCAAATTTCTAAAGTTTGTTACAGGGCACATGGTCGTGCTCACTTAGGCTCACAACCGTGCGACTTGATAATTTATCCCTTTAATATGATCGAATTAGCTAAATATTCCTTCATAAAAGTTCTATATATTTGTATAATTTTTCCATATCACTTTGAATCACCTTAATTGGACCTCTGTTGCTCAAGATATGGCTGAAATACTAAGAGCGGTGCAATCTGAAATAAAAGCTTCATATATGCTAACTTCGACTCAAGATTTGAAAACCCAAATGAACTTGGATTTTGACAAGTAAGCTCAATTCAGAAAGCTTAAACTCAATTTAGAAAGCTTAAGATGTTTAATTCAATTTTCTATAAGACCTCTTTCTCATTATAAGACTTTAAGGATGTCAGAAGCTTCACTAAATCTCAGAGGTTGAATCAGCCCCTCTCCTCATTGCTTTGATTATTTGCCCTTTCATTGGCTAAATTAGCTCCTAGCTTTAAGTCCTCATTGCTTCATTCCCAAAATGAGTTCCAAGCAATATGGAACCTATAAAATCAATACAAAAGTAATGTAACAAGTATAATTGTAAACAAAAAATACATGAAATGACAAAATGACTAATATTTTAGCTCTCCACTGCAAATAACCTCAAATCATGCTTTTAAATGATAAAAACCTATAATTCTAATAATGAAATACAACTTTACAGTGCTTAATATCCATCATTTTAGGCACTCATCAAGATTCCCCCACACTTGAACTTTGCTTGTCCTCATGCAAATCTCATTCATATAGCGAATGAAAACCATTAGCAACAACTACTTTAATATTCCATTAATACAAAACTTACTAATTCATAAACTAAAATAATAAACTGAGGTCAAAGATATAAAATTTATCATGTGGAAAGCAAACTTTCTTATTTAATTCATGAAAATAAACTATTGATATGGGAGAAAAATGAAAGTAAGGAAAGATCATTCTAGTTTCCAGCTAGTCACATTCTCAACATGCAAGGTTCCTATATATGTTCTTATTTAATTGCTTATGAAGGTTTCCCAATTCTAGTGATCCCCCACCTTTCTCGTATTACTCAGTATGGATACCTTTAAAGGATCCTTTGGATACTCATACTCTTATTAGAGCATTGGAGTAGATAGAGCTTATGAAAATATAATACACTTAAATGCAAGCTCTAAGCAATTTATTGAGTGAGTGCGTTTTACGCTCCATCTTACTTTTTTTTAAAAATTGTTTCTAGGATATGTAAGAATCTACCAACATTGACTAGACCTTAATCTTTACTTACAATCATCTTTCTACAATCATCAAGAATCTAAGTTCAATCACTCAATAAGAAAGTAAGCATTAAGTTCATTAAAGTTCAAAAATCCTTAACCACAGTTTATTCCTCTAGCTTATCGAATTCAAAATAAAGCATTAATGGGAGATTATTGCATTTTATCAAGAAAACTTCACAAATAATGAATCTCACTCATTACATGAATGAGTTGCAAATTCTCAAGTGATATGCATTACAATTCCTTATAACCTAATGCATAAAAAAATTACACAATGAAATGCATGATCACCAAACATAAAATGACTCAAAATAAAAAATAAAAAGACATAAAAATTACACAAAAAAATTCAACTCTCCCCCATACTTAAAATCAACATTGTCCTCATTATTTTAGGAAATTAAGACAATAATTGATGGAAAATCATGAGTGACAAAATTCTTATGACACACATGGCTGTGGGCACGTGAATGTGAATGATGAGTGGTATAATAGGTGTTTAAATAGAAGAGGTAGTGTAGTGGGGAATTGGGAAGTGGAAAATTTCCAATTAAAAGTGAGTTTCGCATCTTATCAAAAGTGGGACAATAGCAGGTGCACGGTCATGTGCATCGGGACGCATGGCCATGCGACCTGCACAAGATGAAATTCGATGACGTAAGGTGCATTGCTATATGCAAAATACGCATGGCTGTGCGACCTGTAGATGCACGTTTTCTTCATAAAAAATGCTTCATAAAGTATAATTCATAAAGTTTTCAAACAATGCATCACATAAATGACTTGTACATCAAACTACACAACATTCACATAATTTAAACTCACAAAACTCTTCTAGTGCTGCTCTGCATTTTCATTTTCTTGAAAAACAATTGCTAAGGGAAAATCATGAGTTTTTAAAATAAATGAAGAAAGAAAATTAAATGAGAAAGAAAATTAACAAAGAAATCAAATTAAACAAAATAAAAGGCTTGGTTGAGCCCCCAAGAAGCGCTTGTTTAAGGTCTTTAAGCCAGACCGTTGCATGCCCTATTTACTTGGATCTGTCAAATAGGCAACTTGGTGGAAATCCTCCATTTTACCTCCATTATACATCTTCAATCTTTTCCCCTTAACCTTGAACTTCTCTCCTTGTTTGTTTATCAACTCAACAACTCCATAGGGAAAAATATGGGACATTATGAAAGGTCTTGGTAATCTAGTCTTAAGCATCCTTGGAAATAGTCTCCACCTAGAGTTGTATAGTAACATTTGATCTCCATTTTCAAAAATGTTTCCTCCTTGCTTTTTCATCATGCAATTTCTTTGTCTTCTCTTTATATATCTACTTGTAACACTTGTTCTCCAATTTCAAAGCTTTAATCCTCTTTTTCAATAAGTTCACCAATGAAACATCTTGCTCCTCACTGAGTTTAACTAGCATAATTATAGGAAATGTCTCATTCTCTCTCAAGAAAGTGTAACTCAAATGAGGTGGTAAAGATTTTAAGTCAAGCTCTGATGGTTTTTTTATAGAGGGGGGTATGGGTTTTGTATTTTAAGGTAGTTCATATTGGGTCATTGGATTTTGAAGTTCGAGAGACCTTCTTCTTCAGAAGAATGTACATGTAAACACTTCTCTATATCCTCCAAATCATAACATTTTTCCAACCACCCTTGTTTAACTTAATTAACACAATTATTATTCATATCAACTCGCATACAAAAATCATTATCAGAAGGATATTTCAGACCTTGATAGATATCAAACAGATAGCTTTCATCCTACTCTCAATGTGAGTGTCCCATCATCAACATCAATTATAGCTTTTAAAGTATATAGGAAAGGCATACCAAGAATTAAGGGAACATTCTCATCTTCCTCAAAGTCAAGTACCACAAAATCTACTGGAAAGGTGAACTTCCCTGCTTTCACTAACACATCCTCCACTATTGCCTTCCGGCTTATTAATAATTTTATCTGCAAGTTGTAAACAAATGTTGGTGGCCTTATCTTCACCTAATCCAAGCTTCATGTAAACAGAAAAAGGCATAAGATTAATTAAAGCTCATGAGTCATATAGAACTCTTTGAAATTTTAAATTTCCAATGGAACATGGAATAATGAGACTCCATGGATGCTTCCTTTTTAAAGGAAGTTTACTCGAGATTATTGCACTACACTCCCTTGTGAGTATGATTGTCTCAAATTCCTACAGTTTTTTTTTTTACTACAAATCATATCCTTGAAAAAATTTGCATATCCTGGCACTTGAGGTAGACATTCCACTAAAGGCATGTTGATGTCGTGTGTCTTGAACCTTTCCAAAAACCTTACAAATTGTGGATCAAGCTCCTATTTTCTTAGCCTCTATGGAAAAGGCACTGGTGGCTTATAAGGTTTTATTAGTGGTGGTTTTGCCTTCTCCTTATTCTTGTCTTAAACTTCAGGCTCCTTTTCCACTTGTACTTCAACCCACTCATCTTCTTGTTCTTTTTCCTATTCCTTCTTCTTTTCCTCATACTCCATTATTGCCTTTGGGGGTTGGACCTCTGTTCCACTTTTTAAGGTGATTGCTTTCACATGTTCTTTAGGACTCTTCCCCGTATTGGTAGGAAGAGTTCCTTGATTCCTTATGGAAAGAGAGTTGGCTAACTGTCCTATTTGCACCTCTAAATTGTGAATAGAAGAAGAATGGTTCCTGAATATTAGTTGAGTGTCCTGGTGCAACAGCTCGAATCTCCCTTCAAGCCTTTTGACTACTTCATCCTATTGATCCATCTTGGTTGCCATTATATCCATGAATTTCTCTATTAAGAAGTCCCTGAAGATGAACTCTTGTCTTGTTGAAAATGAGATTGAAGTTGTGGTGCATTCTAACCTCCAAAACTGAGTGGTATTTGTGGCCTCCATTGGTTATTCCCTTGGTTGCTCCATGAAAGGTTGGGATAGTTCTTCCAACGTAGGTTATATGTGTTACCATGCACTACTTTTACTGTTGACCATTGAAGTTATTCATAGAGCTTATGTTCTCCACAGATAAATTTTGCATCAAATGACATTTAAAAATAGGATGCCTCCCACAACTCATAAAAGGAAGACAATGGAAATGTAAAAACTGCATTAACACTTATCTTGTCTATCCTTTTTTATAAAGAGTCCAGCTTTACATTCACCATATTTAAAACATCAACTTCAATCCTCTTATTAGTCCATAAACTCTATGTATTAGCCATTTCCTCAATAAGGTTTATAGCATCCCCAGGTGTCTTTGACATGATAGTTACCCTAGCTGTTGCATCTATGTTCACTCAGACTAAAGGATTGACACCTTTATAGAATGATTGCACCAAATCCCATGAAGGTATCAATTGAGGTGGGCACTGCCTTTGAAGATCTATGAATATGTCCCAACACTCATAGAAACTCTCATAATCTCTTTAATAGAAAGAGTTAAATTTCATTCCTAATCTTTAGTACTTTAGTTGGTGGAAAGTACTTATTAAAGAAGGCTATGTAGAGCTCTTACTAAGTGTTAATAGAGTTAGGTGGTAAGTTTGTTGACCTCCTCTTTACTCTATCCATCAGAGAAAATGGGAAAAAGATTAACTGAATTGCTTTAGGTTGCACTCCATTCATCTTGAAAGTTGAGCAATACTCCAAGAATTGAGTCATGTGCACAATTGGGTCCTCATGTGGCAACCCACTGAAATATGAATTCTAGATCATTTGGATCATGGTGGGCTTGATCTCAAAGCTGTTTGCTGCGACCATTGGCCTTATAATTGGAGTTTGGTCACCTTGGACATTTGGACTCATATAATCCCTCATAGTTCTCTACCCATTTTGTCCATTCTTAGTTGCTTGCTGCCTTGGAGGTAGATTTCTTTCTTCCTCCCTTCCATTCATCCTACTACGTTGCTATTTTCTCTTTATGCATACTATCTTTTCAAGCTCAAAAGCAAGTGGTCTTAACGGGGCTCCTTATTTGCCTTCATAATGTGTTGTATGCATATAAACACAAATCCCTACAATACTGCAAACAAAATCAAAATAACAAAAAAGAAAGAAAAAATAAACGTCTAAATCAAACAACACTATTTTCTTAACAATATCAATTTTGGCAATCCCCGTCAATGGTGCCAAAAACTTAACAAGTTAAATCCACAAGTGCACAGAGTCTTCCAAGTAGTAAAAATATCGATCCTATAGAGATAGTGAATTAAGTATTGTATTACTAAAAGTGTTTGCTTGTCTAAACACCGATAAATGGTTTTTGGAATAAATAAACTGGACAATTAAAAGCTAATGCAAAAATCACAATCCAAGAAAATGCTAGGGTTATTAAATTCAATTCAACCTTTTTAAAGATGTATTTAATCTCTAAGTTAATTCAGACTATAGTTCATTATGCAAGTGATCTTAAGAATAACAGATCTTCCTCTCAGACAAACCTATGATTAACTAAGTAAATTAACACCTAGATTTATATCTCTCACTTACTAAGTGTATTAGAACCCAGTTTAAAGGCTCAACTCTTTAACATTATTAACCATCTAAGTGTCTCTCAACTAAATAGACAATTAATAGGTTATTTGCTTCTTTTCTCAATGAAACCTATCTCTCAATCAAGTCTCATTGTCTAGATTCAAATAAAGGGTGGCCAATCCATTGAATACACTAAGCAAAGCAATAACCAATGAACTATGTTTATTAACTTAGAGTAAATTATATTGATCACATGGTTGAATTGATTCAAGAACCCTAATTAGAAAATCTAGCCACACATATTAAGAGGAATATAAGATGATGAATGAGGAGAAATTAATTCCATTATTGTGAAATTTAAATTAAAATAACAAATTAACAGAATAAAAAATACCCCTAAAGTGGAAGCCTTTTCTCTTCAATCTTCAAACAACCTATTGTAATCAAATGAAAAGAACTAGAGAATTCTAGTTTGATTTTTAGGAAAATGATGTAAAAACTAAAACAAAAAGTATATGTTCTTATGTCTCTAGTGGCTCCCCCTTATAAAATCCTAGCCTTCGGCCTCTTTAAGTAGTTACTTTTTAAAAATCATTAATCCCTTCAAATCAGTAATTCAAAATTCAAATTTCTAAAGTTGGTTACAGGGCGCATGGTCGTGCTCACTTAGGCGCACAGTCGTGTAACTTGACAATTTAGAGCTTTAATATGATAAAATTAGCCAAATATTCCTTCATAAAATTGTAGATATTTGTCTAAGCTTTCCAGAGCACTATGAATCACCTTAATTGGACCTTTTAGCTCAAGATATGGCTAAAATACTAAGAGCTAAGCAATTTGAAATAAAAGTTGCATATGTGCTAACTTCGACTCAAGATTTGAAAACACAAACAAACTTTGATTTTGACAAGTAAGCTCAATTTAGAAAGCTTAAGATGTTTAAATCAATTTTCCAGAAGACATCTTTCTTATTATAAGACTCTAAGGATGTCAAAAGCTTCACCAAATCTTAGAGGATGAATCAGCCCCTCTCCTCATTACTTTGATTATTCGCCCTTTCTTTGGTTAAATTAGCTCCTAGCTTTAAGTCCTTATTGCTTCATTCCCAAAATGAGTTCCATGCAATATGGAACCTATAAAATTAATAGAAAAGCAATTTTACAAGTATAATTGTAAACCAAAAATGCATAAAATGACAAAATGACTAATATTTTAGCTCCCCATTGCAAATAACCTCAAATCATGTTTTTAAATGATAAAAACCTATAATTCTACTAATGAAATGAAACTTTATAGTGCTCAAAATCCATTAATTAGGCACTCATCAATGTTATTATATTGTTCGACTAGGTGTGCTCAGGTTTGGATTAATGTAAGTGAAGTCTAAGTGAGAACTTGAAAAGGAAAGCTCAAAATCTCCATAAAATCAAGATGAATAGGCATGCATAGTAGTGCATAAAGGTTTTTATGGCCATACCTGAGCCTAAAAAATCCACTTTGTAAGATTAAGCAGATACACAGCCGTGCACAAAGGTGTACACGGCCATACTTGGTCCAGTTTAAAACCTGTAGACGCACAGCTATGCACAGAAGAGTTCACGACAATGCCTGGTTTAGTATTTTTAACTATGCAGTGATGCACAACCATGCACATCAGAGTGCACAACCATGCAGTTTGAAGATTTTCAGTTATGGAAGTTTTTTTTAGGGTTTTTAGGAGACAATTATAAATAGATTTTGTTTTACCTCTTTTTAAAGGTTGGCTAGTCTGAAATTCAGTAGAGTTCAATTTGAATTTTCATTAAAACAATTTTATTTTGATTTTTAATTTATATTATCTACTCAAGGATTATCAAGAGTAGAAGATTGAAGAACAATTGCAAACAACAATCAAAAGGAGGAGATTAAAAAGGGTTTTGTCCTTTTAAAATATTTTTTCATACTTTAATCATTTTAATATAATGTTTATGTTTGCAATTCTCAATTATTTTTCTTCGTTTTCTTTAATTTCCCTAAGTAGCTAAATTACTAGTTGGGGTTTTTTAAACCCAGCTCAAGAATGAACTTAATTGTTTAAATTCCATGTTACTAAATTTATAATCCGTGATTATTATTGAACTTAATGCTTTCTTAGGGTTGATCACCCTTAGAATTGAACTAGACAATAGGTGAGATAGGAAAAAGATCCTTACTGAGAATAAAATAATAATCTATTAATTTAATTAAATTGGTTGGGAGACGGTTTAGTTGTTAATATTCCTTGAAAAGCTTTGCTTCACCATTAAGAATAATTAATTTGTTAAGCGGCGGAAGCTAATCACTTGAGTAGTTATTATAATCAATAAATTATGCGAGTGCTTAGGAGAGACTTTCATATATCTTAAGATGCTTAGGAAATAGAATAAATCTATAAGTGATAAGGAGATCGACACACATTTAAATAAAATTAAGCTGGGGATAAAAACCATAACATCCATTTATTTGATAAATTTTATAATAGTTTGATTGTGTTTTTTAGAATTAGTTTAATTTTTAGCAATAATCTCATTTGATTGTCTAAAAAAATAAACATGAAAAGTAGTTCAATAATCAACATCCACTCCCTGTGGAATTGATATTTTTTACTACTTAGAAAAATCCATGCACATGTGGATTCACACAACTAAGTTTTTGGCACCATTGTTGAGGAGTGAAAAGTTGATATTATAATAAAATTTGTGTTATTTGATTTAGACTTCTTTTTAGTTTATTTAGTTTGCATTATTTTTAGGTTTTCTAGTTTTCCATTGTCTTTATAAGGAGCTTTGCTAGTGCATGCACTTAATGCATCATTCTGCTAGACAATGTGAATTATTGATATCTCTAAACACTTAAATTGATAGAACTTTTCACAGAAGATTAAGGAGATAAAGGAACATGATGAACAAAGTTGAAAATGGAGTTGCAGATGGGGACAATGACCAAGGAGACCCGCCACATGCTGTACCACTTAAGAAAATAGACCAAATGTTCAAAGAACCATGAGGGACTTTATTAGTCCTCATATGCAAGGGGATCAGAATCTTATTATAAGATTGGCAGTAGCAGCCAATAATTTTGAGATCAAGCTAGCAATGATTCAAATTATTCAAAACTCTCAATTCAATGGTTTGCCTCATGGAGATCTTATAGGCCATATGACTAGATTTTTGGAGTACTATTTTACTTCTAAGATGAATAGGGTGCAACCAGATACTATCATATTTATACTATTTCCTTTTTTCACTCATTGATAGAGCAAAGAGATGGTTTACCAGCTTTCCACCTAATTCCATCAATACATGGCAGGAGATGTATACAACATTTTTCAACAAATACTTTCAACATGTAAAAGTGCTGAAGATTAGAAATGAGATTAATTCTTTTTACCAAAGGGAGGATGAAAGCTTCTATGAATGTTGGGATAAATTTAAGGACTTATAGAGACAGTGTCTTACATATTTGATACATACTTGGGATTTGGCTCAATCTTTTTACAAAGGTGTAAATCCAATAGTCAAAGTCAATATTAATGCTACAGTAGGGGGACTATCATGTCCAAGACATCGGAGGATGCTTTGGATCTTTTTAAAAAAATGGCTAATACTCGAAGCTTGTGGTTTGGTGAAAGAGCTATACTAAAGAAAGGGGAAACATTGGATGTCGATGGATTGACTATGATGAATGCCAAACTAGATGCCTTGACAAAGAGAATAGATAAGATGGGTCTTAATGTTGTTTCATCAATAATATCTTCATCTTGTGAGCTTTGTCATGGTAGACATCCCACCATTGAGTGTCAACAAATGTAGAATTTGTCTATAGAAAGCATGAATTATGTGGATAACTTCAACAATGGTCAACAACAAAATCTAGTGATAGGGAATTCCTATAACCCTAGTTGGAGGAACCATCCAAACTTTTCATGGAGTAATCAATGTAACAATCAATTGAGACTTTAAGGACCACCAAGTTTTACAGGGAATAACAATCAGTAACATCAAGGGAAATCTCAGTTCCAACAAGAGAAAGCTTCTTCTTCTTCATCAATAGCCTCTCTAAAAAGTAAAATGGATAAGTTTATGGACATAATGATTATCATGATGCATCAGGAGGATGAGGCTACTAAAAAACTGAAGGGGAGGTTTGAACAAATGCATCAAGATACTCAGTTGATGTTCAAAAATTATTATTCTTCAATTCATAATTTAGAAGTACAAATGTGCCAATTAGCTAATTCTTTATCTTTTAGAAATCAAGGGACACTACCTAGTAATAATGAAAAAAATTCTAAAAAACAATTGAAGGCAATTACTTTAATGAGTGGTACATAATTGCAACTGCCTAAAAAAAGTACATATGCATCTACTAAAGAAAAAGAAAAAGATACAGAGAAAGAAAAAGAACAATTGGAAGTACAAGTTGAAGAGGAAGAGAAAGAGCAAAACATTAGTAGAAAGAAAGAATATACACCACCACTTAAGCCTTATGAACCCACAGTTCCATTTCCACAAATGGTAAGAAAGTAAGGGCATGATCATCAGTTTATAAAATTGTTAAAGATGTTCAGGAAATTGCATATCAACAACTGCCCAAATATGCTAATTTTGAAGGAGTTTATTTCCAGCAAAAAGAAATTGCAAGAGTTTAAGACTATCACTCTCAATAAGGAGTGTAGTGCTATCATTCCAAGCAAGCTTCCTATAAAGTATAGACATCCAGGGAGTCTTACTATACTTTGCTCTATTAGTAATTTAAATTTTCAAAAGCTCTTTGTGATTTAAGTGCTTTTATTAATTTAATGCCTTTATCTATTTATAGGAAACTTGAAATAGGTGAAGCAAAAGCTACAAACATATGCTTGCAGCTTGTATATAGGA
>CATIWM010649453.1:0-12099 GCA_949671775.1 Mallotus repandus
AATGAAATAAAAACGGAAATTTACGTATCTAAATTTAGAAATGGAATTGAAACAGAAAATTAAAATTGCTACAAAAGTTAGAAACAAAAATAAAATCCATCGCTAATTATTAGCGGGAGTAACTAGCAGGAAAATAGAAACAGAAATAGTGATGGAAATAGAGACGAAAATTGAAACAGAAAAATTTTCCATCGCAAAAGGATGGCGGGATCATTGGTGCATAAAACAGTGTGGCCTTTAGCTACAGAATACAAATCCGTAGCCATATTTGGACATTTAGCTACATAAATTTCCATTTCTAAATTGAAACAAAACTATTATGTTTCTATTTAGTTACATAATACTAATCCGTAGCTACATTTGTATATTTAGCAACAGAAATTTCCGTTTCTAAATTGAAACAAAATTATTTCGTTTCTATTTAGCTACGGAATACAAATTTGTAGCTATATTTGGACAGTTAGCTATAGAAATTTCTGTTTCTAAATAGAAATGGAATTGTTCCATCTCTATTTAGCTACAGAGTGCAAATTCGTAGCTATTTTGGACATTTAGCTATATATATATATATATATATAGCACAAAGAGTAATTGATCAGATTTGTGGACGTTCTTACAAAGAAACTCATGCCTTATCGAGCATGTTATCCCATTTTTAAATTGATTTATTCTGCAACAGCAAATGCTCACCATAATATGGGTTTCAACAAAGCTAATTTAATCATTAGTAAAGCCGAAGTCAACAAAGGTGCTACTGTGAAAAAATTAAAATCCTATGTTCAAGGGTAGGGTTATCTGATAAAAAGATCGACCTATAATATAACTATTGTATTAAAAAATATATCTTTATATGAAGAAATCTCCAATTGCGATTTACGTGAAATTTGTGTTATTTCTTAAGCAACTACTACAAGATCAACAATTCCATGAGCTTGGGCTTCTGCTACTAATATAAAAACATCTCTTTCCATGCCTTAGGATAAAGCCCATAAGGGTTTTTCCATTCTTTGTTTCAGTAGTTAATCTGCTTCTAGGACAAATTCTCCAGTAGGTTGATGAATCATTACCCTGGTGATATAAGAAAAAAATGGCTATTCTATCTTGCATTATAAGGTGACATGTCAACATTTCGTATAGAGGTTATTATGTCAGCAATAGGATCCCTACCACTAAGATTTTATTTTCTCTCTAATTTTGATATAATCAGCATACTCCTTTTTTTCTTTTTTTTTATTATTAAATTTTTATTTTTTATTATTTTTTCTTAAATATTAATATTATTAAATTATTTTTTATTAATATTAAATATTAATTTTTATTAATATTATTGTAGACGACGGGGGTTAGCGCACGCCTAAGTGTTTGGCAACTAGGACACTGTGTGGACTCAAGGTCCACTAGGTAATACAAAATAAGCTTAAAGCCTAAATTGGAGATGGAGTCGCCACTTAGATGAAACTCGGGGCACACTATACAACAACTGGATTCCATGGAGGTTTCTAGAAGCCGTCCTTAAAGAAAGGGTCCAGAAACTAGGTGTGGACATTTGGAATGCCCACCCAACCTTACGGTTACCCTCCTTTTGTGTTTGGTACTTTATTATCTTTAATTATTAAGTTATTTCCTTATTAACATGCAAATTGCAATTATTTTCGATCAATTGCCAAATTTTACACTTTTAATCTGGATTTGCACCTCAGTCCATTTTCATGCTTATAAGCTCAAACATCCATCACAAATAATAATTTACAAAAATGCATTCAAAGAAATGGGGAAGGCATTAAGGATTACAACTTGTTACATAATTAAAATAGCAATAATACATAAAGCAGAATAAATTAATTTAAGCTAGTTAGGGGATCGACACTTAGATGTTTAAAGATCATCCTTAAATTTTTGCAAAAGTTCAAAATGTTAATATCTCTCTCATAGATATAAATAAAAATCCTACAAAAGTATATCATCTTATTAGTTTTATAGAAAATAAAATATAATCACAAAACAAATATATAAATACTTGATTAAACCATATATCATGATAATTGCATGCAAGATTGAGATACAACATGAAATTAATACATAGAAACACAAACTTCAACAAATAAGCATAAGGAATCGAAGCCAATTTAAGCACAGCTCTGGTGGTGCGGAGGCGCCTCTTTAAAGAGGCATCATCTCTCGGCATAGAGGCGACATTTAGTTGCCTCAATGCAAAGGGAAGAGACGTTGCCTCTCTGACAAACGCAACAACAACTTACAAGTTCCTTAAATCTTAAGCAAACCAAAACCAAATGTAAATAAGTGAAGACTTACACTTATATTTAGGAAATGAAAAGATCATGCCATTAACATAACATCAAATAAGTAACAAACCTAAAAATAAGAAAGCAAAAGAAGTTTTCTGTAATAATCAAGAACTCAAAACTTAAAAATGGACATTCTTACTGCTTAAGACAAGTTTGAAGCTCCTAACTCAGCCCTCAGAGATTAATTGTTGGTCTTAATCCTTTGTGAATGCAAGAATCCCTTTTTTTCTTCAAAAATGAACTCTTTCAAGGAAATATCCCTCTTTTTCTTTCTTCTGCCTTTTTTCTCTCAAAAAACATCCTCTCCTTCTAAAATTAGCTCCCCATGCCTTTAAACCTTTTACCCCATGCCTTTTTAGTTTCCCATGCCTTCACAAGACATCCCCTTTTCATTTCACATCATGAGCATAGTTTTTCTAGCAACCTCTTGCCCCAAAAATCAAAAATCCATGCTTATAGGTTCAGAGGGTAAGGTGTGGGCCCACCCACCTGCTACTGCTGTCAATTCGATCGGGCGTTGCCCTTTTTGCCCAGCCTTGAGGATTGGGCCAAAGTAGGCTAAAATGGGCTTAAGCTCAGGCTTATGTTTAGACTTGGGTTTAGACTTGGGTTTAGGCTTGGGTAGAGTTTTAGGGATTTCAGGTCCATTCTAAAAGAGGTTTTGGGTCTCTCTTGCATTCAAGAATCAAACTATTTTATCATCAGGCTTTCGCAGCGGGCTGATCAAACTGAGGGTGTCCACAGTTTACCCCTTTGATTTTTTTTAAAAATTTAATTCATGTAATCAAATTTTTTGAAAAAAGCAATATGCATAAAAAAATAATAAACAACAATAAAAATGATATACTTGATCTTCAAGATTCACTAGAGAGATAAATTCTTCAAAATTGGCACTGTCAGCCTCAGAGATTCAAACCCGAGAGGTCAAATTTGTAAACTCCTAGACCGTCAGCCTCAGGGCTTAAGTCCGAGAGGTCACTCCTGCAAAATTCGCGCTATTAGCCTCAGGGATTCAAACCCAGGAGGTCAAATTTTTAAACTCCTGGACTGTCAGCCTAGGGGCCCAAGCCCGAGAGATTACTCTTACAAAATTCGCGCCGTCAACCTTGGGGATTCAAACCCGATAGGTCAAATTTTAAAACTTTTGGACCATCAGCCTCGGGGATCAAGCCCGAGAGGTCACTCCAGCAAAATTGGCACCGTTAGCCTCAGGGATTCAAACCGAGAGGTTGAATTTTAAACTTCTATCTTGTTCAATTATGTCATTAAATAGCTTTCTTCATTTCTCTCCTATAAACAAAACACTTTTCATCTTTCCTTTTCACTTTTCACTTTTCTTTTAAAATTCCTCTTTTCCAAGAAAATCTCTCTTTTCTAAGAAAATCTCCCTTTTCTTCTCTCATTTTTTTCTTATAAATACTAAAGGAAACCCATTCTCTTCTTTTCTTCATTATTTCTTCTCTCCTTCTCTTTTTTTTCTTTTTCCCGCATTCTTTTCTTTTTCAAACCTTTGCCACTGTGGGCGCCGCACGAACTCCTGATCTTCCAGAGTGGGACCTGGTATCGCCTCCCGTACACCCACTGCGCACCCTCGGGTTTACCATTTGATATGAGATCCCACTTACAGCAGACCTACATTCTCACATCTGTGGATCGACTTCAGGAGAGGTTAATACCCAAACCAATCACTTTTCCCTACAAATTATCATCGGGTTATGATTAGTAGACATGCATTTATCATTGAAAATAAAAATGAGCTTGATAAAATCAAAAAAATTTGAAAAACTTAAATTTGATTCATGTTCTCCGACATGAAGAGGCGTCACCTCTTCAATAGTGCTCTACCTAATTTTTAAATTTTATTCACGTAAACTGATAATTTAACTTCCCTGTTTATTCTGCAACTCAATTCCCACATTTTTAAGGGTGTTGGGAACTTTAGCGGCGCTCATGCTTGGTATAATAGGCTTTTGGATATGTTCAGAGCTTGCATTCAAGACAAAGGGTTTTCAAACTTTATCCTTGCACTTCCAGCGCAGTAGGGACGGACAGACTACCAGGCACTTCCAGCGCAGTAGGGACAGATAGACTACCAGCCTCTTCATGCTCTAATAAAGAGGTGGTTTGATACTACCCACACTTTTCACCTCCCCTTCTGAGAGTTTACACTAGATCCAGTCTCTTTCACTGCTATTATTGGCATCACATGGGCCGAAGATGTCGTTCCTCTTGATGCGAGTCTTCACCATATGACACCGAACCACATCGCTTTTATAGAGCTCTTACTTGGTATGATCCCAGACATGAAGGGGATGCACATCGTGAAGCTTGATTCCCTCCGGAGTCATTATACCCACGCTAGGGTTGAAGCTGCCTTTACACCTTGAGAGATTGATCAAGTACTGAGGGTATTCTTGGTTTACCTGTTGGTCACCACCCTCTTTACTGATGCGACCAGTTTGATAAACTTGATTTTTCTAATGCCTTTGAGGGACCTAGACCTAATAGCCTCATATGATTGGGGTAGTTGTGCTCTAGCATACCTGTACAAGAGCATGAATGAGGTGGTGTGTGGGGCCAGAAGATTCTGCAGCTTCTGGCATGTTATTCTAGTATTCTTCTCTCCTCTTTTTTAATTAACTTGTTGATAATTCATGATTATTCACTAACATCTTCTTTTGCAGGTTTGGGCTTTGGAGCTCAAGCTGATTTAGGGCATTTCTCCTGTCGGTAATGTTCGATTCCATGTTTTGGCTAGGTGGGGCTCCACCCATGCTTTGAAGAGACATCTGGCTTCCATGCACATCCACCATAAGCAACTGAACACCTTGACATACGATGAGGTACCTACAAAAACAACACCATAATCAATAACATATAAATAAACAAGATTTGTATACTTACCTTTTTTTATAATTGCAGCTATGTCCAAACTTATGGGGTCCACAGGCTGGATGGTCACTGGCTATAGTTCGTTTAGGACCCCTATCTCTAAGGAGAATTCTGCTTAGAGCACCTGACTGCCGGGTGTGGTATCTTGGTGAGCGAATTTTTAACTGGTGTCAAGGCGCTTAAGAGAGACATATACCCAAGTTTGCTCCACGTGCAATGTTCTGGACACATTAGTTAGAGGAAGGGGAGCTCGATTGGTCAATTGAGGGAGATCCTACTAAGGATCATTGTGAAAGAAGCAAGGCTCGATATTTGGACTTTGTTCGGACCAATCTCTTGCAAAGGGTGCCCCTGTCTACTACATCCACCTCTCAGGTAAATACATGACTTAACACCTTCACTTATAGATTTCGCATCCCTACCTATAAGGATTATTTTTAACTTAATCTTCCCACTTTCAGATGCCAGTTGTAGGACCAGCATCTCACCCCAGGCCTTCTGTACATAAGAGACCATCCAGTATCCTCACACTGGGCCAAGCGGTGAGGGTACTTTAATTGGAGTACCACCTACTAGAGCACCCTCCAGTTCCGGTTCACGGATGGTGGTTGGTCAACTTGTTGCAGCCCCTGATTTAAGGACTTGATGTAGGTTACCCTCTGGTGACTTGTCTCACCAGTTTCTAACATTCGATGAGAGCCTAAAGCTAGCATTTATCCCAGAGACCGTTACTCATGTAAATCCCTTTTTTTCTCCTTACTTTCTATATCAACTCAATAGCAGTTTCGTGCTAACAGTTCATTTCAATTACACAGATACCTTGGGATTAGGGAGAGTACATGTACAGGCTGATTGAAGCTCAACGGGACTACCTGATGCAGGTTACATAACAATGGAAGGTAATATAATTCCTTATATCTACATGTATGCATGTTTTCATGATTTTTTACTCTTATTATGCTTGGACAGGACCGATATGACACCAGTCAGGCTAGGATTGCCGCACTCGAGCGCCAGGTTGCTACTCTCCAAGTTGATGCCAATGAGGGAGATAATGAGGGAGATGATGAGGACGGTGATGGAGAGGAAGAGCATTCTGACGATGCTGAGGGTGAGGATCATGCTAGTGATGTTGAGGGTAGCAGACAGGAGGAGGAGGAGGGAGATGATGCAGAGGACACTGATTCATATGCTTCTTAGATCAAGACTATCTTAACTATTTTAATACTATTGATTTATTATTTCTGCTCTATTTCACATTTAGGGATTTTCATGCTTTAGTTTGACTAAATTTCGTAGAGCTAAAATTTACTACAACTGAACTTTATACCAACATATTATTATTTTTCACACCAATTCTCCTTTTTGACTGTTGAATTTTTACATTTACACAGTAACTAATCTGAAAAATGTAACAAAAGCATCTTGATTTGACTATTGGAGAGGCATCACCTCTTTATTGAGGCCTCGTCTCTTTATGAAGAGGTGAAATCAAAATGCCTCTTCATGTTAAGGCGTTGCCTGATCGATGAGGCAATTGTCTCAGTGCTTCAATTCTGTAGATTGGAATGCCTAATTTCCTTTATAAATACACCCCTATTTCCTCACACCTCTGCACTAACTCTTCAATTTCTCTCTCTAAATAGTAATCAAAACCCAAAAATGATGGAAAGAAGCCTCAAACAACTAAAACTAGTCTTGAAGAGCCTATACGGTGAATCATGGGCAAAGTTAGAGCCCTTCCACTCGTTGGTTTTCAGATCTTTGCATGCTAGAAGGATCAACTATCCCTTTCTTCATACTGTAGCTCAATTCTAGGATCCTCAGAAGCATTTTTTCCTGTTTTACACCTTAGAAATATGCCCCATGCCAGAGGAGTTTGAAGCTATCTTGGGTTGTCAAATTGATTTTGCTTGTCAGATTGCAATTCCTCAGGTTAGAACTCTAGATTTACACTCCATTCAGTATCAGATGGCCAGGCTATTCAATCTTTACCGTCAGTCTTCCCTTCGCCATATCTTAGGTACTGAAGTCCTGATAAAATCTTTATTGGAATATGTTGTGGCTATTAGTAGCAAGGAGGTTTACTGGCCTCAGATGATTGCTCTCTGCTTGTATGCACAGTTCTTGCTTGTTTCCCTTTCTAGCAACTGTAATTTGAAGGTTCTCCACATCTGGATCAAGTAGAAATAGACTTTAATCCTTTTCCTGTTATCTTGGTAGAGACTATCATTAAACTAGATAACTTTTCAAAAACCAAGCGATTCTTTGGAAGTCCACTACTATTGGAGGTCAGCTTTGCCTCTCTCTCTCTTTTCTTTTATTTTTTGCTTTTCTGTCATTTTTACTCATTCACCACTTTTAGGTATGGTTTCATTAAAAATTGGGGTTGCTTGAGCCTCCGAGAGATTGCACATTACAAGGCTAAGCAATATTGTACTAGAAGATTGCACTATATGCCAGAAGATGTTCGTAGCCAGTTATCCACATTTCCTGATACTCTGATCTGATGGATGTGTCCATGGTGGAGACTGCAGCATGTGACCATTTGATCGTACACTTATTGTGTCTCTATAGCTGGCCTTTATTCTACCACCTTCTATAATCTTGCCCGTCTTTGTCGGCAATACAGACAGACATCGCTAATTGTGGGGCCAGTGCATGAGTTTGAACCAGGGTCCCTCTCTTAAAACTTTTTGGACAACTTAGTTGTAACCTGGCCTTACAGAACTATTCAAAGGTACATTAACTATGATGGAGATTGGTCTACTGATGATCAGTATAGGGCATGGATCCAGTTATAGCAAACAAAGAAAGATGAGTTTATGAAAAATAAAAGGACAAGTGTATTGTAGATATCAAGTGCTCAAGGTGTTCAGTAGAAGAAAAGAAAGCAAACTTAGTTTATGACATTTAATCTTCATTTTCCTTTTTGTTGGATGGAATTTCCTTTTTGTTGGATGGAATTTCCTTTTTAGTTAAATAGTTTGTAATAAGCATTTAATGCAATGTTCAGCAATAACTAAGGCAATCCACTCCATTTAATTTAAAGCATAAGATGACTATATATTTTGCTTAAACATATCTCCTGTCGTTAGTTGGCTTGCCCTTGCAAGTTTTCCAACTAACTATTTTTTCTCTCCCTCCTTTTATATGTCCTAATTTTTGCTAGGATCACCTTTTTCAAGGTTTTCAATCCAACAGGACTCTTATTTTTTTTATTTTCTGTATCTAACTTTTGCCTAGACAACCTCTTTTGAGGTTTTCTCCCTAGCGAGACTTCATAAAAAGTATTTCTTGAGCTTTTCCAAGTTGATGGGCTCTCTGAACTCATTTCCTTCCAAATTAGGCAGAATAGCAGCGCCCTTAGAAGACAACTTCTACACTAGATATGGACCCTCCTAATTTGGTTTCAACTTTCCCAACGGGTCGATCATAATTGGCTTAGTAAGTTTCAATACCAAGTCACCCTCTTTGATCTTGCCTAGCTTAATTTTCTTATTATAAGCTCAAACTATCCTTTTTTGATACAGTTGGGAATGATACATGGCTTTCATTCTTCTCTTATCTAACAAAGTCAGTTGTGCCAATCGGCTCTCTACCTACTGATACGTAGGGATTTTGGATTCCAAAAGGACCTTCAATGATTAAATCTCGACCTCCACCGGTAATACAACTTCACATCCATATACCAATGAATATGGAGTAGCTCCAATCGATGTTCTGGTGGCGGTTTTATATCCCTACAATGCAAATTATAGGTAGCTTGCCCATTCCTTATAATTCTCCAGTGTTTTGGCCAAGATTCTCTTTATATTCTTATTTGCTGACTCTACTGCCCATTAGCCTGTGGTCTGTACGTAGATGATTTATGGTGTTCTATTTTATATTCCTCTAACAAAGTTATTGTTTTCACTCTGAAATGAACACCATTATCAGTGATAACATGATATGGCAAATCATATATATAGATTATGTTCTTTTCTATAAACCTCGCCATTTATTTTGCCCCGATAGTCATGAATGATTCTGCCTTGACCCACTTAGAGAAATAATCAATTACCATCACAATATAATGATTACTATTAGATGCTTTCTACCTTATTTCTCTAATAATATCAGTTCCCCAAGTCGTGAATGGCCATGGAGAAGTCAACCCTTGAAGTTCCATAGAAGGCAGATGACTTGCATTCCCATACAATTGACAGTTCTGGCATTTCTTCACGAACTTCATACAATCTACTTCCATAGTCAACCAGAAGTACCTTTGACGAGTTATTGTCTTAGCAAGAACTGTTTTATTTATATGCGGTCCACACATCCCTTTATGAATTACTTCCATAATCTTTTGGGCTTCGTCCTTATCGACACATCTTAGATGTACCCTGGTCGGCATTCTTTTGTATAACATCCCATTATGACTAATGAACTGTCAAGATAATATCCTCAGCGACATTATCTCCTTCTTATCAGTATCTTCAAGAAATCATCTTGTTTCTAAATACTACTGCAAATTATGAAACCAAGGCTTTTCTGTAGGGTCAATTAGCATCACTCTTATCTCTTCATAATAGGGGGTTCAAGATTTCACAAGAATAAGAGATTTGACTCCCATCTACCTCCTACCTTCCCATGTCGAAGCTAAAGTGGCTAGACCATCTGCCATTTTGTTTTCCTCTGACAGTAAATGTACAAATCTGCATTGACTGAAATATAATAGAACAGTAGCCGAGTAATCCCAGTACAACCTCAGCTTATCTTTCCTTACTTCCCATTTGTTTGAAACCTACTTTATCACTTACATAGAGTCTCCTTACACTGTGACCTCTTCTGCCCCTACATTCCAGAGTGCTTCCAGCCAAAAGATGCATGCCTTATATTCAGCTTGGTTATTGGTTACTTCAAATTCTAACCTTTTTGCCATTGGAATCATTTCTTCTTTTGGTGTGATTAGAATTACACAAATGCCTACTCCTTTGTTATTAACCACCCCATCAAGGTACAGTGTCCATCCCTGGATCTCTATTGCCCTTAAATGTTTATCTTGAAACTCTAGTTCCCATTCATGTTCACTATCTACCAAACTTTGAGCTAAGAAGTCTGCTGTCGTTCTCCCTTTCACTACCTTCCTTACAATGTAGTCTATATCGAACTTGGGGAGCAGAACCAACCACTTTGCTTACTTCCCCATAAGTGATGGAGTCTGTTGGAGATATCTAAGAGGACCGTGTTTAGAAACCACCTGAACTCTGGAAGATTGGAAGTTATGTCAAAGCTTCTTGGTTGTCCATATCACAACCAAACATGTTTTCTCCACTAGACTGTAGTTGGACTCATAGGGTAAGAGTTTTTACTTAAGTAAGACACTGTATGCTCAACCTTTCCTTCATTCTCCTAGGCTAGCATCGCAAGACACTGTATGCTCAACCTTTCCTTCATTCTTCTAGGCTAGCATCGCGCCTATTGCATCCTTTTCAATTGCTAGATAAAGAATTAAAGGTTTACCCGGCCTTGGCGGCTGTAAGACTGAAGGATTCATCAAATAACCCTTAATAGTTTCAAAAGCCATCTGACATTTATCGTCCTAAATCACTGGTTGATTCTTCCTTAAGAGCTTAAAGATTGGCTCATAAACGGTGGTCAGTTTGGCTATGAACCTACTAATGTACTGTAATTGCCCGATGAACCCTCTAACTTCTTTCTCATTTTTCAGTTCAAGCATCTCTCTTATTGCTTTAACCTTATTATGATCAACCTCTATTCCCTTCTGGCTAATGATATGTCCTAGTAGCTTTCCCAAAGTTACACCAAAAACACATTTCTTATGGTTTAACCTGAGGTTGTACTTTTTAGCCCTTGCGATGACATTGTCTAAAGCCTCAAAGTGCCCTACCCTAGTTAGAGACATTACCATCATGTCATCCATGTATACTTCTATTTCTTTATAGATCATGTCATGTAGCAAAATGGTAGCCATTCTCTGATAAGTAGCTCCTGCATTCTTCAATCCAAATGGCATAACTAAGTAACAATAAATACCCCATTTAGTAGTGAAAGAGGTTTTCAGTTTGTTGATTACTGCCATCATGATCTAATTGTACCCCGAGAAGCCATCCATAAAAGAATACATTGCACTAGAGGCAACACTAGGGCTGACAATTTGTGTTAACGGGTCATGTCGAGACACGATAATAACACAAATATGGCCAACCCGAACACAACCTGTTTAACTAATCGTGTCAAACCTATAAACCCAAACACATATACGTTTAATTAATATAGGTTACACGGCACAACTCGTTTAACCTATATAGGTCTAAACGTGTTCAGACATGTTTAATATGGATACGTTTTAACACGTTTAACAGGGATACATTTTAACATGGATACATTTTGACACGTTAAATACATTTAATACCAAATTATAAAATAAATAAAAAAACTAATTAAACATACAAATCCTAAATAATAATTTGAGTTTAAACATCCATACAAATTCTAAATATCATTACAATATTTTAAACTTCATATAAAATGTTTAATTACTCAACAACATATAAAATAATAATGAAATTTTTTCTTCAAGCTCATAATGCCCATTTTCTTCAAGAACTTGGTCCTTCCACCTACATATATACATAAATGTGTTAATTTGCACATTATTTTCAAGTAAAACAATAAAATACAACTACGATATATTCATATCATCAAGTAAAGAAATCAATGTTTATGCAAAACAACAATAATTTAAAACCATCTCAATATTACCAAATATAAATTAAAAAAATATAAAAACACTCACACTTTCAGAGCTAGAGCCTTGAATAGAAACACTTGAATCCTTGCTAACATCCAATGACATAATGTCTTCTGTAAGGTCATCTAAGCCTATATCATTTAT
>CATIWM010649464.1:0-27655 GCA_949671775.1 Mallotus repandus
GCAGAAGATCAATGGACAAGAAGCGACCTAGCGGCGAACAGAATCTGGTTGCTTGGGCTCGGCCTTATTTAGCTGACAAACGAAAAGTGTACCAGCTAGTAGATCCCAGATTGGAGCTGAATTACTCCGTTAAAGGTGTCCAGAAAGTTTCTCAATTAGCTTACAACTGCCTCAATAGAGACCCTAAGTCTCGCCCTACAATGGATGAAGTTGTGAAGGTTCTCACTCCAGTACAAGATCTAAATGATCTTGCCATCCTATCTTACCACTATCGATTTTCTCAACAAGCAAGGCGCAAGAAGAAATCTGAAGGAACTCAGCTACACACAAATGCCTCATCCAAAAGCATAAGAGATTCTCCTTTGAATACAGGAAAGCAACGATGTAGATGATGTGCAATCAATTCAGTCTTCTTGATTGGCTCAACTACGAAAGGAAACAAAGGTTGGCATCTGCACCTTTGTATATTGGGAATGTGAAGCGATTAATTCAAGCTTGTGGTAGAACTTTAGAGTGTAGTTAACCATCGGTCGTCTACGAGTACCTTGCGATTTGCCTGTGTTGTAATTGAGATATTTCTTGTAGCTAGATAAAGACCTTCCATTTCTACGATTGCTATATGCAGCTACATGAATGTTAATCGCTTTGAGTTTTTGGAATTGTGTGATGCTAGGTTTTATCTTGTAGCTATGTCACAAGAGTGATCAACCCTTAGCTGAGTTCATTATCAGTTTGGTGATTGTTTTATTGTGAACCTGAACAGCCTTTTCAGTCGAAAACACTCTACATCTGACTTTACATTTTATGAGTTTTATTTCAGAAGTTAAACTTGATCAAGCAGCAAGAAAGCCAGCTCTGGCTTGGTCTCAAAAGCAGGGGACCTCTGTCCAGAGTAATCATATGAACCAGTTCCTATCTTGGTGACAATGAAATCTCAGAATGTACACAAGTAATTTCTAGAACAAGCAACTTCCAGTCAAATCAGCACATATACCATGAACAAAGATGCGAGGCATATATGTCTTTCCCCTTTAATAAGGCATAAAATTCTTTAACAGAATGCACTTTACTACCGTCAGCTCTATTCCCATTACATTCAAACTAGAATCTCATAGAGCTTTAACTTATTCTGCAAATCATTTCGAAAAAAAGGGTGCACAGTAAAGGTTTCACATGACGCGTGATAGCGTCATCAGCATCAGCTGCATGTGTATCGCAATCATATTAAAATCTTACTTAGTTTTGTCTTTTGGTTTCGAGGAAGGCAATAGTTTATGGGCTACACAATAGAGATAATTGTTCTCTTATTATTTATAAGTTATCGTAAATGTGATAAACTCCTGCTAATATTGGTGGATGGTAGTGGTGGTGATTTGAACCTGAGACTTTCGCAATTCTCATCGGTGAAAATACCCATCAGATCATCCTGATTGGCAGAATCTTACTTAGCTTTAAGTTACGAAAAGAAAAAAAAAAAACACTAATCATTGCTACAAATGACACGGTAAAAATTCTCTTGTTAGGTTGGGTGTGAGATCTCTGTGTGCCCAGCACAGCAAAGAATATGGCTCTGCTACCAACTTGTCTATCTTTTTCCTGTACCAGAGCACTCTGGCTCTTTCCAAGGCACCTACTTTCAAACAAGAAGTAATTGTCCATACTAAAAAGGCATAATTATTGAACATATTCATCACTTTAATTTGAAGCCAACCAGGATAAACCAAAAAAAAAAAAAAAAATCCTCCAACGATGTTATCTAGCTGTCAGAAGGAGAGCAAATGCAGATGATGTGAATCATATTGTATAATAATTATGTGGAGCTTCTCAGCACAGAGCATATTCTGTAGCTCTAGATCATGCAACTGTCAGACCATCTCTTAATTTTTATGGTTATGGCTTGAGATGGTAGCAAGATGGCTTTCATTTCCTATCATTATTTTCTTTTTCAGGATAGTGAACATCTTCTAGCATTTGGTCTAACGCATGTACATGCAATTTTACATTGTTGAATCTAGATTTCATGCACAGGCGAACTTGAAACTAGAATTTTTTTTTTCTTTTTTAAAAATTTGTTCTTGAAAACAAATAATGGTGATAGATTCAACACAACAATGGCAGACAACAGCGTTATATAACGGATTATGAGGCTACCATTGTCAACCTATATCAAGAATTCTCCAAAGTTCTATTCTTGCTGTCCTACATGAAGCCTTCTGTGGCACTCTTCAAGCTCCAGGAAAGCTTCAAGGAGGCAGCATGCATTAATCACATAATGGGCAAAGTTCCATTAAATTGCAGAACGAACATCGGCAACTTAAACTGTTTTAACCTGAAGTGTGATTCAGAAAGTTTCTTCCTGCTTTTCTCTATATTAACACTATCAATTCAGGCCTTTTTATCTTTGTTTTGGAAACTGTGAACTGTTCATCAGCGTCAAGTCCCTTTTTTGTCTGTTGGCTGAACTCCTGCTGTTGATTGCTGAATGTCTGACAAAATAAAGCTGCGTGCATCAGAAAAGAATGATTAGTGCAAGCCAAGAAATTAGTGGCAAATCAAAATACAGCATGCATGTGAACGAAACATGATCTAAAATAGAAGGCCTAATAAATTTCCAACCCTCTGAACTTGACACTTTTTGTCAGTTTATCTTACAAACTGATCGTTTAAATACTTGAACTTGCTAAAAATAAGACGAAATAAATTGATAAAAGATGTTAAATTCAGGAGGTTACGAATATATTACGCCCAAATACAACTGTTGAACTTCATGGCATTGGAGCCTATCAGTTTTAGCTGCGAATTGAGATGGCATATGCCTTGTGGGCGCCTCGCCTCGCAGGTAACCAGTTCGAGATCTTGCTTCACCATCTCCAAATTTGTAATATATCACAAAAAATGTCTGGAAAATAACGTTTCTAGATATTCTTTTAAATCCAAGTTTCTCTGATTTTTTTTTTCATTGAAATTATGCCAAATGAATTGCATACATATATATATGTATATATATGCATATTACATCCATTCAGGATTAAAACAGTGAAGTTATTTGCAGCTACCAAATCAATGTTTAGAATGTAAATTTTCTTGTCAATGATTTTTATTTGAAAATGAAGAACTTATATACCTGGTCGCCATCCTTGATACCAAAAGATTGAATGTATGCCTTGTCATCAACTAGCTTTTGACCATTAAAAGATAAGCAAAAATGACTCCACACATGCCACCTGCATCATAATTTGTATCAAAATCGGAAACCTCAATTTCCTATATCAGATGAAGACGAAAACAGCATACATACATACCATGAAATGTTGTGCATATCATCTTCTGGTGAATGCCTAAATACATTCTCCACTGCTTGCTTAAGTTCTCCTACCGTAGCCATCATTGGTACATCCACCTCTGTCAACACACACAAAAAAAAAAAAAAAAAAAAAAAAACCATTTTAATCTCATGTATTATAAATAAATTCATGAAATGCACCCAGTAACATATGCCTGCACACACATCCACCCGCGCGCGCACATCCATATATGTATTTGTAATTACCGAAGAAAGAACCATTCAATTTGAGGATAGAGAGCCTGGACAGTTCTTGAGGTAGCCTTTCATATGAAAAAGATACACAAGTGAGGGAAGGGCGCATCATTGACGTACTTTCTGTAATTCTTTTATACGTAGTGTCTGCAATTTATCACCCAAGAAAAAATAAAATAAAGAAGAAAAAACCCTAACCCACCCTATTTGTTTTACTAATTACCCTGTAACATACAAAAAGAATGCTAATATTCTTAATTTCTCTTAATGAACTCTAACTTCTTTTTGTATATAGGAAGAGTCCTGTTGTTAATATCAGAAAATCAAGAAAAACAGAACTTTATTTCCTGTAATAACTTAGGGTTAACTAGGGTTAGGGTTTGAATGCATACAGCACAGCACAGCTAAAATGGCATGTCCATGAACCCTTTTTTTTTCTGGTGCACAGAAAGAGAATTTCTGTTTTTAGTGGTTGTCTTGGCGGAAAATAATGAAGATATGTAGTTATTTATGGTCATTCACAAGAACATAAAATTAAAATTTAAAAAACTGATGAACCGTAGAAAATATATTTGAGACCATCTTTGTTTTTTTTTTTTTTTTACTTTCCACCATTTCAAATGGCAACAAGTAACAGCGAAAGGCTGGCTCTAGCTTGATAACAGAAGTGAGAGCTTTTCTAGAAAATTTGGTAATTTGTTTTCTTCATTTCTGAATATTTGACCTTGACTTGTTTTATTTCATTTTTCATTAACAATATATTGATTGGATCAGTTCATCTAAACTTTAATTTTAAATTACCAAAGAGCTATTGGAATCACTTGGCAGAGACTAATTTCATTTCAGTAACATTTTGAATTATGTATGCATTCAGTTTAAATAGTTGTTGAAAGATATTTACTGCCTTATAGTCACTGAAATAATTAGAATTCAATAGATTTGGATATGAGCGGTTCACACAAAAAAAACTTTAATTTTAAATGAATTGAGGCCATATATAATGATAACCAAATAATGTTATCAGATCATCATATATATAAAAAAATTATGTAATTTAAAATTATATTTCTCTTTTAATGAGTGAAGTACAATGGGTGGTACATCTTCAAATCTTTAATTTAAATTAAAAAATTAATTAGTTTATATACTGTCACGTGAAAAATAGATTTATATATACCAAGTTCATGTATATTTTTTTTCTAATACACAGTCCAAATATAAGTTGTATGCCTTCAATGTTATCAAGAATTCAAGATGAACTTCATTGACAATTTTGAAAGAAAGAAAAGGGTAAAATCATATGTTACTGTATAAATTCTTTTAGCTTAAATTCGTCTCTTTTGCTACCATAAAAACAATCACTGTCATTAAAAAATTTCAATTGAAATTAATAACATATAGAACATGCACATATATACACCATATATATACATGTAACCAAACCAACAAATGATTTTTTTGAAAGAATGATATTCACAGCCTTATTAAAGCGAGGAACTCATATAAGCCCTTTTTGCAACTTTTTTTAATCGATATGAAGAAGTTAGTTATTGGAGGGGCTGTGACAGCCTAGCCCTGATGTACTATTATTTGGCAAGCATTTGAGGAAAAAGATGGGAAATACCCAAAAAAAAAAAAGTTTTTTGTATAATTGGAACCAAAAACAATGAACATCCAGAAAGCAGTGAAAGGAGGGTTGTTTTGGGCTTGTTCTAATTGGCATTCTATGCTCCAAACTCAATCAAATAGTAAATTTTATTTGGAGATCAAAGTTAATTAAAAGTTGAAATTTTTTATAAATAATTGATTTTGAGGGGTCAATAAGCTAAAATGTAATAATATTTACATTAGGAATCAATAAACATATAAATTTTTTTAAAGTTTTGGCTGAATTTAATAGTGTGGATATATATATGTGTGTCTATTTCGTTTGAAGAAAGGAAGGATCCCAAAGAATCCATCTTGGTTCATTGATTTTTTTTTTCTTTTAATTTTTTAAAGTGATAATTAATTAATGTCAAAATATTGACTATTGGAGGGTCAACTTGGATTGAAAATGATTAATAAACACACATTATTTTTTTCGTAAAATTCTAATTGAAGATTTATGATATGTAACTGGCTAGTCAATCATCTAAACTCTTTTTGTTCTGCTTAATAGTTAGTCTATTAAGAAATTCAACCGGCAAAACAATTAAGATATATACTCTATTAATTTGACATTCTTATTTTAATATTTGATGCTACAAGCATTCGAGCATAAAGAAGTTATGAAATTTGAAATTTACTATGAGAATAAATGCTGTTAATTTTTTTTAATAGAAGATCATATGACCTCGGCATTAATAAATTATATAATGTAGGCAACTACCCTCCACTTTAAATTTGACAATGATAAAATTCAAACCTTACATTTTAAAATATTTTTGAAATAAAGTTATCATTTAACTACTCTTTCACTAACATAATAGATATTGTAAAGGTTCGGCTCATCTGTCTTTGAGAAGGGCTCTTCTTACGTAGGAAATTTAGACTTATAGACATCCATCTTTTGACAAAAAGCTCAATAGCAAGGTTGTCTCACAGTCACCATAGTATTGCATATGGGGATTCGCTTAACACATTGATATTGATTGGCTAAACACAGAAATATCGAAAATTAAGCTTTTTCGACAAAACCATGCCTACTTTATAAGGTTGTTTTTTCCAGAAATTAAGCTTATGCGTGTGTAGTAATTAGAATATGTGATCTTTACATAAGTTTTTTGAAAAAAGGCTTTTCAAGTGAGGACATATACTACGATTGTTAGTTAATATGCAAGTCATTTCTAACAAAACCCAATTATCAAAGATATAAAAAAGATAGTTTCGACAAAAGATCAAGTATTTGATTACCAAGTGGCTAGGTAGTTGAAAAAGTTTGCTTTTCTATTACTTAAACTTTCAAAAAAAAATTATTAAAATCAGAGAAGAATCATCATTAACCAAAAATATTATACAATATGAAGAAAAATTTAATTAACGCTATATATAAGGTTATAAAAAATCTAAACAAATATATGATTACCAAATGCCAAAATACATACACACTGATCATAACCAATAAATTTTAATTCGATAATATTAAAATAATATGATTATAATCACTTGGTAATCAAATAATTGTTCTTTTGTCGAAACTATCCTTTTTATATCTTTGATAATTGGGTTTTAGCCTTCTATTACTTAAAATTTCAAGAAAAATTATTAAAATTAGAGAAGAATCATCATTAACCAAAAATATTATACAGTATGATTCAATTTGAAGAAAAATTTAATTAGCGCTATATATAAGGTTAACAAAAATTGAACAAGTATATGATTACCAAGTGCCAAAACACACACACTGATCATAACCAATAAATTTTAATTCGATAATATTAAAATAATCTGATTATAACCACTTGGCAATCAAATACTTGTTCTTTTGTCGAAACTATCTTTTTTATATCTTTGATAATTGGGTTTTACCTTTTTATTACTTAAACTTTCAAGAAAAAAATATTAAAATCAGAGAAGAATCATCATTAACTAAAAATATTATATGGTATGATTCAATCTGAAGAAAAATTCAATTAGCGCGATATATAAGGTTAACGAAAATCTGAACAAGTATATAATTACCAAGTGTCAAAATATATACACACTAATCATAACCAATAAATTTTAATTTGATAATATTAAAATAATTTGATTATAAAACTTCGAATTTAACCGAAATTTTTATTAAAAAAAATGTAAAGATGCATTGGATAAATAAAGGGAAAATAAAAAAGAACGCACGAGGAATAAGTCAAGGGAAAATGAAAGAAAAAATTAATGGTAAGATGGCTAAAGCATGAAAGAAAAGAAAAGTGGTGACGCTTAGCCTGAAGGCCAAATTTACAGATACAACATTTATGAGATCTCTAGTTGGTATTCTCTTCTCTGTTGTATGTGTGATTAAAAAAAAAAAAAAGAAGGAAAAGAAAAGTGATGCTAACAATAATGTGCCGACAGTGGTACTTTGGCACTATTGGATATAATAAAAACTCTCTCTTTATATATATTTAGAAGCTTCATTAATTGGCATCCAGCAAAAGCGCATTTTCAATCACCTTATATTGCAAAAATCATGCACTTACATATCTTTTCTCCATAACTTTTAGCCATGAAGGGTCTTTATGTGCAATGTGTTAAATATTGTACTTTGTTCTATTAATTTAATTTAATTTAATTATCATTTTGATAGTAAAATAAACCAATATTTTTTTTTTGAAACGAGTAAAATAAACCAATATTAAAAATGATAAGGATTGGAAAAAAAAAAAACACCTTCATGCGCAGGGACGAGTAGCTGAAGGCCATTACTTCTTCAGTTTCATAATTATAAGCCTATAAAGCAATTAATTCTACGTACAGTATATAAGTAATGCCTCGCCTGCTTCAAATCGATCAAATGTAGCTCAAGATGCATGATTTAAGTCTTGTCATCATCATTATGGAGTTTATCGGTATTTAAGAATTTAACCCCTATAATTCAAAAACAAAAAAGATTAAATCTATCAATATATGTACTTTACGTATCTTTTGGAAATCATGCATACATCAAATGATGATTAGTTAAAAGATGTAGGGTTTACGTCGATGAATCTATATCTACCTATTGTAATAGCATCCCACAATTATATACTTATGTATCTAAATAGCTCAAAATACGAAATAAAATGAATATCTTGACATCTAGGCTTGTGTCGATAGCTCCAAAATATAATTTCTCGGCCATATATTTATATAAATATAGAATAGTTACTTCCAACCAATAAGCACTTAAGAACCTTAAACTCAATAAATATAATTAATCACGCTCATATATTTATATATAGATTACAGAGAGAGTAGCAGCAGAGTTGCATACCTTGTCTCCTAATAGAACTGTTGGAGCTTCGCTATACATGTTCAATAGGAGCCGAATGATTTCTATACCCATATATATATATATATATTAAAGGGAAAGCAATAGATAAGAATAATAAAAAGTGATATTGGCGCGGCTCAATCAGAGATCGTCTTTTACAACAGAATGTGTAAATCCGTCTTCAGATTGAACCTCACCAACATCGCTTTTTTTTTTTTTTTTGCTTCCCTATCATACAGCAAAACTTTGTCTCCTTGATCTCTAAGAAAAGGGCAATACTATAGTAATGATAATACATATATATACATCATGATTATGAATATATGAATATGGAACCAGATAATTCACATATAAGTCGATAAAGGGCTATGGCTAAACTTGCACACAGGTTTTAGCTAGCTTTTAGAATTTGCGGTACCACCCACAAAGCACTTGCTTGGCAACCAAATTAAAGGGCAAAAGAGAAAAAAAAAAGTGTAATGTACTTTGAATAAAGAAATTGTAGATATGGTCCCATTTTTGCATTATCAATTAAAAGGAACAATAATGCTAACGTATTTTGTATGGAAAAAGAAATGGTTAATTTTCTTGGTGGAAGGTGTGATGGTGTTGTTGGTGGTTGCAATGAAGTGGGGAGGATCTTGAAATCATTATTTTCTGTTCCATGAACTGAGTCGATTAGTATCAATTAACACTTTTTTTTTTCCTTTGACACCCACATCAACATCAAACGTCAATACATATCTCAAGCTCTTTCTCTCTCTCTCTCTCTCTATATATATATATATATATGTAAGTATGTATACAGACTCGATCAATCATACATGACATGGAATATAAACACAAACAACAATTAAAAAAAGAGTTAAAAAAAAGTGAAGAAAGCGAACCGAGTTCAAAGATAGAAAATCTGCATGACAAACTGTATTGGGTTTCAAAGAAATCGAAGAAAGAAACGGAATTTGTATACTAAAACTCTTGCTTAAAGAAAGCATATAAAAGATATATAAGAAAACTAGCTAGAGAGTACTTATCATCATGCAGCAGGTAATGAACTCTAAATAGAGCAATAGATGGAGAGAACTAGTAAGAAGAAGAAGAGAATGTGTGGAGAAGAGAGGGTTGCAAGAGGCAGAGAATGTATAATGGTAGGATTTTGCCTCGGGATGGGGAGGGTGAATTGAGAAGGTGAGTGGAATGATGTCAAAGGGAGCAACTTTCTTTTAGGGTTTGTCATGCTTAGTTTGTACTCAAATAAAAATCAAGCGCATGCACCTGAAAATATTCTTCTACCCAAAAAAAACCAAAAAACCTCCAAATTAAAACAATTACTATTCTCCTTTTCATTGTACCCTCTTCTTTTGTAACATAATAATTATTATTATTATTTTAAACATCCCCACCTTTAAAATCATGCTTACATTTGATTATTAAAGTACTAAACTTAATTAATATTACTATGCTATACACATCTACATACATCCTAAAAAGAGAATAAGATAGTTGGCTTATATATATATGTACCCTTTTGTAATAAATTAATAATATTATGTTTACAGAATTAATTAATCAACTTTTCTACCTTATGATATTGACGTCTTCATTTTAATATATATAGTTGTCCACCTTAATTAATTGAACGAACTCATTACATATATTTATCGTATAATGCTTATTTAAATTTGATTATACAATATCTAATCTTCCTTGCATGTATGTAGTAATAAAATAGAATTCTTTCTATAAAAAGTACTAGTGTTATATGGTGGTCTAAAAAATGTATAATTTTGAGATATATTATCGATTTAAAAGAAGATAACTGCTCCTTGTTACATAGTCCATCGATATTTAGATCGTATGACCTCTCTATTTTAAAAAAAGTTGCACAACTTTAAAAAGATACATATCAAGAAGAATAATGATATATCATCCACCAGTAGTTTAAATGGTAAAATGTGTGAACACTTAGATATAAAGAGTAGATTTCAAATCTTGTCCCTTACTTTTTTTCCTTATGATGGAGAATTAAACTACTTAAACTTTACCGGTTGACAAAAAAAAGAAAATAATAATGATCCACATGTAAGAACTAAAGGCACTCAAATCCAAACCTACACACAAACACAATATTAATATAATGTGTATCTAAGTAAGCTATTTTTTTATTAACATCGAAATAAGATAATTTAAATGTTGCATAATAAAAATATTTTTTTTTTTTTAAATTAGATAAAAATTAATTTTATAATTAATAATAATAAAATTAATGTAGTTGCGTTAATTTAATTATTTAAAAACTTTTATTATCTTTATAATTCAATTAAATAGAATCAAATTAAGTAGAATTTAGTGAATTTTAAATAATTTAGTTTAAAAAAAATAATAACCACTTCTAAGTATAAGGAGAAGAAATAAAGTAAGAAACAAAGGAGAATCTTGGAAACAGGAGTGCAGAATGTCAGCAAAAGGATTTGTCTAGAAATAAGAAGTTTCGATTTCGGTTTGGGTTTGGAAGAGTACGTACAAAGTTGATTCATCAACACACAAACACATGAAGTAAGTTTTATTATTATTAATTATTAATTAATTAAACTAAAGCACACTTAGCAAGTAGCAAGGCAAAAGATATCAACCAACACCCACAAAGCGGAGACACCGGCGCTAAAGGAGCCTTGCCTTGGGCCAGCACTAGGAGACACTCTTCTTGGGTTTTGCCTTTCTTTTAGTATAATTTTTTTTAAGGGGACCCTTTTCTTCTTCTTTCTTCGAAGATTTTGGGAAGTGTAAATGACCCTTTTATTTATTCATTTTTGTGTGTGTTTTTATTAAAAGAGACTTTTATGCTTTAAACTCTTCTTTTCTCTTTCAATGCTCATGATTTAGGGCGATAAGTTCGCGTGCCACTACACACTTACAGATTCTCCCACGCCTTAATCCATTCGCATTTTTATCAATATATTCTTTCTTTCTTTCTTTCTTGCTTGCTTGTTTGCTTTTTTTTCATCACCAGATCCTAGGGATCACTTCTCTTCTTCTTCCTTTCTTTTCTTAGACTATGTCTAGTGATCCATGAGGTCAAAAGCTATGTGCCATAATTCTGGCTTTTTTAAGTGTGTGGGTGTGTGCGATGAAAATGATGTCTCCGGATATAGCTACTTAGAAAATTCTTGTTTATCTACGTGCAAATAGTTAAATTTATAACATGTAATCATTTTTTTGGTACAAACATAAGTATTTACATAAATAAAATTATAACCATCATATTAACATTTATTTAATTCTATCAATTGATGCATATTATGGGTATTGGTACACATAATAATTAATGATTATAATTAAATAAAAATTAATTTGACAATTCTAATTTCATTTATATAAATACAAACGTTTGTAGATATTAAAAAAATGTATCATATATTTAGCTATTAAGTGTAATATTTTGGGTGTAAATATAAATATTTCAAGCTAATAAGAATGCATATAAGTTGAAAGGAAGGCCCATGAGAGAAGAAGAAACATGTGCTATTGTACATAAAAGAGGGAATAGTGGATTTTTTTTTATGGAATAAATATTAATTAGTACCCCATGCACCAATAGCTTCATGAATAGTTTCAAGCAACAAAATGGAAAGTGTAAGATTATCATGGGTCAAATTTCCTGATGGCCTTTGCATGAGATGGAGTTCTTGAATAAAGGAAGGTGTGGACAAAGAGACACCCATGTTCTATTCTTACTAAGATTTTGTTAAAGCTTTCATGGACCATGTTGGCCTTTTCTTAATCAAGAAAGTAAACATACTTTATATATAATATATATATATATATTTCCTTTGTCCTTGCCTAGAGCATGTGTTTCTTGATTTCGTTGATGATGGAGGATTTTATTTCTAAAATAATTCAGCTAATAGTACTCTAATAATGGAGTAAATTAATTGGTTTAAAATTTTTTTAAGTAACAAAATTAAAGAAATAAAAAACTTCAAGCACCAGAAAAAAATGTTATGTATCTAATTGACTTCTTTTACAATAACTTGGATTTGAATTGGGACGAAAAGCACCATATCAGTTTTTAGTGGATTGGTTGGTACATTATCTTCAAATCACTCACACGAAGCAGGAAAACACACACAGTTTTAGCATGAAATGCGGATCAAAATTGCAAGAATATTTAAGTAAACTTTAAGATTTTGAAATGTAGATGATGGGTATGTTTCAATCATGCATAGCAATTAGGCCAATTTCACTTGTCTGCTTGTGGAGACAAGAAAGACACCACCTTCTCTACGAACTCGAGTTGCTACACCTCTTTTCTTTGTTTTTTTTTTAAATCCCCTACTATTATGCTTTGTCTATGTGACTTTTCTTTGTCCACACATGCAGGTAGTTTATTCTCCTAGAACCTCCCAACATATTTTCAAGGAAGCCAGTAGATATAGAAAAGAGAGAATTTTTTACTTTTCAAAAGAGATATTGAACCAGAAAAAAATGGGTACTATCATAAGATGCTTACCCTTCCTTTTCTTTTTTGGTTTTTTTTCACCTTCGAGGGTGACATGATCCCACCTGAAACATCCCATTCAGAGACATAACCTACCCAACTGAATTTTTTTTTTACATTATTGTGTGCAGGATCAGGTTTGCATAATGAAAACTTCTTATATCTCTGTCAGAATTTGTACATACTTGAGTATGACAGTGACCAGGCTTTTTTTATAGATGGGTCCGCAGAAGTTTGAACAGTCTTACATTTGTGAGCACATGAAAGAATGTTCTGTCTGTTCTCATCTTAATCTTATGCATCCGTAAAACCTGAGAGAGTTCATGCTGAAACCAAACTTCTGCTAATTCTGAAAGCATAGATATGTTAGTTTTTTTCTATAGCTGAAATCTTTATCAATTTCTCAAGACTAGATAAGCAACAAATAAATAAACAAATGGCTAATTCAAGTCCATCACTCTACTGTGTCATAAGAACACTTGAAGGGCCAAAAAACCCTTCTTCTCATAATATGAAAAGCAGCTTGACTAGTACAAGGGAAAATGGTCTCAACCTCATCTCTAATTTATGTTACTGTCAAAACCAAAACTTGTCAGCAGATGAAGGAATTGTTGATCAGCCATTTGTGTACTCTACCTCCAGCATACACAGCAGCAGCTTTATTTATTTATTTATTTATTTATTTTGCGTTTATTTTCCTTTGATTTTACAGTAGGCATACAAACAGGATCCAAAGAAACCAAGAGACTGGCCAACAATATTCAACTGCAAACAAATAGTCAAATTCACATTTTCTGCTGACATGAGTTTGAAGTACAAACAGTAACAGAATAGTTAAGACCAAAAGGAGTTTTATGATGCTCACTAGGTCAAATGGGAGCCCGCCAAATATTAGCCATCCAAGTCCAATGGTGAAAAGATCCTACAACAGGAAAATCAAAGGAAAATTCAGAAATTGGGTTTTATGCATGGCTGCATCACACTGTATACTTCTGACCCATTAAAGAACAGCTCAATGCAGATATTTTAGTAGCAATTTTGGCCGTCATTTTGACAAAAATATTGATTAAACAGTTGAGTTATCATATCAACAAAACCACATCAGAGATTATAGGTTTGTTTGACGTAGAATTTGTGGTAACATGTTTGAAGGAATATATATATATACAGGGACAAAGCCAGGCAATACTCACCTTCAGATTTCCACATATTGTCTGTGTAAGGGCTGAATTCAGTGTTGTATTCAAAAACACAAAATAATTTATGAAGAAAGCCATGACACATGATAGAAGCATCACAACCTGCAAAACATATCAATCTAGCAGTTTTAGACTAGATATGTGCATCTTTCGCTAGCTAGTAGTATCAATGGTATACATATATTTTTGTGCTAAATATATTAGATGCCAAGATTTTAGCAATAGTTTACAGCTCGCTGGTGGGGGAAATATTTATGATTTTCACTTTTCCCTTATGTTGTTTTCGTTATAAGTTCCAGAAAGCTGGCATCAAGGTTATAATGCAATCTCAGTAGTAAAGTTTGGATGAAGCAAAACATAATTTACTAGCAAAAAAAACTTTTAGTTTATGATCAAGAGCACCAAGATGAAGAATCTCAATTCTCTTTCTAAAGAGTTCAACCATACTGTATAGTACATCAAATGAGCCACACAACAAAGGTCCACCCTCCACCAAAAGATCCATTAGCATTTGAAGCTAAGCTTTCTTGAAAGAAACCTCAAACTTCTAAAACTAGGGTGTCCCATCTGGGGCAAATTTTTATTATGTTTGCTAGCTACACACTCCTTAAGATTGAGATAAACTGCACATTAGCAAGCATGAATTGGTACAACTATACCTAAAGATTCTACATGATTATGATTTCTCCAAAAAAAAAAAAAAACAGTCAAAAGGAAAATGGTAATGCCATTTTAGAAAAGTGAACTGTTCATGACATTGGAAAGAGATGATGCTCACAAAAGAATTGGCAAGATCAGCTATTGTGGTATTCTTTGCAGCAGTAAAGATTGGCAGTAAGGACCAATGACTGGCAATTATGATGCCTTTTCTTAGCAGAAGAATAAAAAAGCGGGCATGAATAGGCAGGATAAAGAACTTAGAAAAAATAATAACTCAATAAATGCAGAAACATACATTCAGAGAAATGGACATTAACTAACACAGCCCTCTATTTCTTTAATTGCTTGCTGCGAAAGGGAGTGGCAAGAGGAGATTGGAAGCCAATAAATTGGGCATTTTACAGACAGATTATGAAGCTGAACTTTGAAGCTTTTAAGAATACAGTTTATTTTGTGATATTAAAGCACCTGGAATCCCGGCCACATTATAAAAGGGAAGTTCATAGTTGCTTCCAGGTCTCCTCTGATTGTCGTCCAAACAAGCAAAATTGGTGCACATATTATTCCTACAAATTATGCATGGATTTCAAGTTAGTCCAGTTTATCGAACTGGAAAAAAAAAAAAAACCTGAACTACATAAATCTTGTTTGGTCCTCTTATCTCACCATTGCACCACATAAGACCAAAGCTATTGAGACCACTGGATTTACCTGAAACAGTTGAGAATGTATTGTGAACTAAATAAAAGTTTTGGACCTTGCAGCGATAGGTTAGAAATAAAATGTGATAGGACTAAGACGCTACCGATTCGAGAAATTAAAACAAGATATACTGCTGTGCAGATGTTTGCTATGAAGACAATAGCATAGCCATAGGCATCAAATGACAAGTCTCGAGCTCCAGCAATAAATGCACCAAGTACTATTATCCCCACACTGATGAAATCCTTGGTTTTTACCATCGTAAATAACATTAGCAAAAAAAAAAAAATGAAGAACATACTGCCATTGTTGGATGAATGGTGCAACAATTGAAATCGTATACCCATTAATTATGCTTCAACAAAGACTGTCATATGCTTTAACTATTTAGTATCTCAATTTGAGACTGAAGGCTTTTCATTGACAAAATAAACTTGGATTCTGACCTTCCCACTTAAGATAATTGAGATTAGAAACTTAGAAATATTTGTGAATGCACTAAAGAAACCAGTATCGATAACAATGGCAACAGAAAATATACAAGGCAAAATAAGTACTATTCTGCACATATTGTGTTGAAAGAGAATCTGTGAAGCTAATCTTGGTAGTTTGAGGATAAGGGATAAATTAAGTTCACTTGAATTCAGTGTCAACTAAGTGGCATTTATCAAATAAAGGATTCCATAAGAATGAGAAACTCTGCATGTAAATAGAGGCCCAATAGCCAGAAGACGACCTTTATTTTATATTGGAGAGTATTTTCTCCACCAATTAGGACTTGTGTAAACTTAAAATGATGAAAAATGCTTAAACCGAAAGAAAAGATAGATTAGAGATTGATTTAAAAATGCTACAGGATGTGAGAAAAATATGAATAACACATCTAAAACCAAAGCATCAAAGGGCTGCCTACCTGCCAACCACACGTAGGGAATGTTTCTTGCCATCCAAAAGATACTCTGCGATCATTGTGAATGCTACAGTAGTCCGCCTGATGGTGGTGTACATGGGAACACTTATGGCACGCACAGATTCCATCGTAACCAGCTTTATCCACAACAAATAAAAACAGGGGAAGGTTGGAAGTTGGAACAAACCTCCAAAATTATGCATGAGAAAAAACAAAATTAATCCTATGCTATCAAATACATACCATGTAAAGCAAGTACGAAAATGCTAGAGGAAGAGTGCGAAACAACATTCTAACAGGTACCAATTTTGCTGGGTTGTATGTCATTCTATGCAAATCATCATTTGTAAAGGATATGATCTTCCACCATCTCATTGCATAGAGAAACAAACAGGAACACAATAACTGCAAAATACAAAAAGAATGACTCTTCTAACTGATGAGAAGAATCAGATGTTGGTAGTACTTTATTTGATGAATTGTCGTGTCAGGGTGGAATCATAACAAGCATCTACATTTACATTCATTCTGCACATGGAGCATATAAGCAGAAGATAATGGAATTATATTGGTTTAAATATATGCAACGATGGCAAAAATCCAAGTGTGCTGGTTTTGAAAATTAATGCTACCAAATTAGTCCAGGCCTATAAAACAATTTACAGCTAATTGTCAATCAAAACCTTAAAGATAAAAGAGTTGTTACGCAGTTGCACTAAATCAATGCTATATGGGCCATTCCAAGAAACTGAAGTACTGAACTCGTAAAAGAAATACCTGAAGAAGTGTTATGACGTTTGCATATTGAAACCTGTAGGATGAAAGGGCTGCTTTGTTGAACATTACCAAGAGAACTGCCAAACAGAGGGCAAACAACGAAGAGACTAGTCATGCAAAACCATCAAACCAATGCATAGTTGAGAATTTTAATTGAGGAGCTAATGAGATTAATATCCTAGCACTCTTTTATGAAATTATCAGAAATCACAGAGAAAGCATTGTAGGGGAAACCAGCAGATAGTCACAAATACAAAGAGGCAACATTTGAGTGATTTCATGGTCAACAGGATGATCTGCATATAATATATACTTGTGAGCAGGTCATCCCACTTTCTAACACATGTTCTATTTGTACATCTACTATTATACACTAAACATTTTAACATCATTTTGTTATAAAGGCTCTTAACTTGTATCAATCAAAGAACGCACCTGCCTAAAAGATCAGGCATGCAGCTAAAGGCCCAGAATAGTGTCTTTCATATTCTCATTTTTATATAAATGGAGTTTAGTTTTGTAAGAGGAAACTCAGAAAACAGATTGAAAACATTTCACCTACAGAAAAGGAATTTTCTCCCAGTTGCATATTTTTCACTAAAACAAATAGAACCTAAGGTGTGCACAGTTTCCTTTGAGGATCATTCTCATTCATCAAGCTGTCAAAACCATGGCCTCTCCAAGCACTCATGATCACACTCAACTCCAAGCACATTCCCTGCTTTCATCCATCTCAATTCTCAACATTATTCTACATCTACGAGCAACAAAAACCTAGACTTCCACATCCTTATTGATGATTCTTCGAGATTCAACAATCAACCTGTTGTATGACCTCACCCATGAATTCCTTCGTTCCTCTACTTCTTATCCTACTTTCAATTTAAATTCCACAAAATTTATTTTCCTTATCATTCCAAACTCTTTAAATTCTTAACAATCTCTTCATGTCATGATTCTGATTAATTATCACCCCTATGCCTCTTCTCAACTAATCACACTAAATCTATATTGCCAGATTTTTTGTCCGCTATCATCACAAACAAAATCTTCATTTAGCTATAAGTAATACAAACAAAAAATAAATAAATTTGTTCTCATATAACACAGTACAGTTACAGTTGCTAGACTATTGTGATTGAAAATTCAGTTTGTCTCCCCTGAATCCTTCTAACTTTCTACTGCTCCATTATTTTGTGTCCCTTCATAGCATCACTAATACAGGAGATATTCCTATCTCTTTAGGCCCACCCACCACATTATCTCCTTGAACCATTTTTTTTTCACATCACTTTTTCTAAGCCAATAATATAATTGTTGCCACAGTTCCCTTTCCCCATTAATTTTCTTTCTTTTTTGTCTTCTTTTAAACCATACCTGGAAATATATATACAGTCCAAACAAAATACTGGCCTTTTTAACACTATCATTTCATGTCTGAGTACACCATAGACACAATTCATATCATTTCATGTCTGAGTACACCATAGACACAATTCAAGAATGCAAAATTGATTAAAAGAGTTTTCCTTTTCCCATGCAGAAAAAATTAACTACAAATTTAAGGAAAAAATCTAATCACATGAATTCATAAATCAACAAAGCAGCAGCATGATGATCACCAAGTACAAAGAGAAACTAGACAAAATAAAAGAAGCCCAGAAAAAGTAAAGATACAGATAACAAGAAATGAACCTGCACTAGCCATATAAGAAATGGCAGCATAAGCTCCTCTTCTGGTCATTACAGAGTCATTCTTCTTCTTCTCCTCTGTGGCACTGGGAGGAACGTTGACTGGCAACAACGTATTGTTCTTCTCTAAATCCATAAAAGCCCAACAACGAGATCACTCTGTATCTCTATATCTGAAATTTGATAGTGAAAGAAGAGCAGCACTGTTGGAGCAATACTTACAGGAGAATACAAACAATGGAGAGCAGAGTGTGGGAAGAGAGTATTTGAGTGGAGGGTGTTGGGGGGGAGGAAAGAGAAATAGTAGGAAATGTACACGTGGCAGTGGGTGCAAGTGTCGGGTCCATCATCTTTGTTAGGTAGGTCCCAGCTAAGATCTCAATCACCGTTTGATTTTTTTTTGGTTGTTGTTGTTGTTGTTTTTTTTTTTTTTGGCCTTTTATTGCGTCGTTTAGTGAGTATTTTTGGATGTGAACAGATTTTGTGCTTAAAATGGAAATGGAATGAATTGAATTGAGAAGGAAAATCTTGATTGCATTTTCCATTTGCCAAATAAAATTGTATACAAAGATTTTCTTCTTTTATAATTATGATTTGTATGGTAAATGCATGAAATCCAACGAAACATATATATATATATATATATATATATATATATTTTACATTAGGATCGGTGGTTTAGTTACTACCACCGATCCTGAATATTAAAAATCAAACGAAGTATAAATGCATGAATATTAAAAAGATGAAAATTCGAATTCTCCTCTACACAATTGGATGTATATATTTTTTATCACTTAGTAAGTGATGGGGAGGAAAGACGGATTCGATTTCTACTCTTCATAACATAATGTTCACATCTTTTCTTACTTAAATTACTTATGAAGACCAATATGGGTTAATATTATTATTATTGAAGATTCAACAAAATTACAATTAAGTAGTCATCTCTTTTATAAAATATTAGTAATAAAAATTATGCATTTTTGAATATTGAAATATACAAATTTGAAATTTCTTTAAATTTTCACATTAAATATGATGTTGAAAAACAATGAAATTAAAGTTTGATTAATTTATAAAATTATTATTATGTAGAAGTTAGATTTAAAATTGACGAGGGTTGTAAATGAAACAAATAGAGGTTGAGCATTTTTCTTTCCGTTTCTGCTGAGAATATCATATCGAAATCATAGATTTAAAATACATGAGATTGATCGAGTTTGAGATGAATTTGTATATATCCAAATTTTTACAATTTTTTATAAAATATTTTAAGGTATATATTTAATATTTTGGCTATAATTCATCAATGTTTAATATATATAAAACATATTAATTTGTGTATAATTTATAAATATATACTATAAAATAATATACACAAATATAGTTTACTTTAGGGTAATGAGACGGATTAGGCCGGATCTTAAATTTACATATATATTATTTTACTTTTAAGATTTTATTTTCAATAAAAAATAAAACTTATCTTTATTATTTAATTTTGCATACAAATTTGCCTTCGTTATGATTCAATTACAAATTCGTTTTGTCAAATATAAGGTTGTGCATGACTTTCAATTGAACCAAATTGAAAACCAAAGCGATTTAATTTTATTTACTTATTTTTACATTTCAGTTTCTCATGTACATAATTGAATCAAGCTGAAATTTGATTCGATTTAGTTTGATTTTGTATTTAAAAAAACTAGTTATGAATCCGCATAATGTTCGGATTGTAAAATAAAATGATTAAATAAATAATTAGAATAGAATAATAACTAAATAAATTAAAAATAAAATATATCACATTAATTTTATTTTTAAAATTTTTGTTGCCATAGTTTTTTAATTATAATAACATTTGTTTTTAAAATTATTAGATTAGTATTGATTTTTTTTGGAAATGGATTAGTATTGAAGTATGTATAATAGTGTTTTAGTTAAAAAATATATAATATTAAATAATTACTATATTTTTTAATTTTTTAATGGTTTGAAAAAAATATTTTGAGTGATTTAAGGTAGAAAAATATGATTTTAAAAAAAATTGAGTAATTTAAGATAAAAATATGTAATACATAAATACTTTTAAAATTTGAGTAGTATTGAAAATATGTGTAATAGTGTTTTAATTAAAAAATAATACTAAGTAATTATGATAAATATTTTATTTTTAATAAAAAATTAGAATGTTTAATAGTTTGACACATTAGTTTTTAGGATGAATACTTAAATATAAAGGTGAACATTTATCAAATTTTTGGCTTAATAACTTTAGAACTAAAAATTTAATATATATAGATAGATTTAATTACTAAAATAACTAAATAAATCAAAATTTTATTTTTTATAAAATAGTATAATAATTTAATACAAAATTATTGAAATAATTAATATATTTAAAAATTTAATTTGATTCATTCAATTCAATTTTCATTTTAAAATTTCAATTGTTCTGATCATTTTTTTGATTTAATTTGTCAATCTAATTTTTATATAATTTAATTCAGTTATTTCATTAGGTTAAAAAATTGCCCAAATAACCGAACCAATTGAATATTCACCCCTAATAAATATGTGTTTTGAATGCAAACTTCTGTCATTTTTTTTTCCCAATTTTATGATTGTTAATATTATACTTCTTTACCTTTCATATAGAGTATTTGTTGTCTTTAATGGACTGACCTAGAAAAAATCTTTTACGATAGACATAAATGGTGCAAGAAAACCAACTTAGATCCTCCTAGCTCCAAGATTTTATTTCAAAATTTTGCAATGGTTTTCTAGGAGTTTGAGCCTACAAGAATTTTTTTTAAATTTAAAATTTTTATTTATTTTGGGTGCAATATATTTCATGATTAAATTTATAATATATAAATATTTATTTTATTTTTTATTAGTCAAATATAAAGCATTTGAATTATATATCATAAAAATTCATCATTAACTGTATTACATTAAGAACAAGTAAAAACTTTTCTATCTTTTTTGGCTGTCAAATTATTGATTACAATTTTTCTTTAACTGTCTAAAATCTTAAGCTTCAATTTAACAAGTTTATGGTTGAAATGGATCACTAGCCGATCACAATGTATACATGTAGACAAGGATGGAAAATTTTCTTTTTTTTTTTAATCATTAACCCACTTATGCATATACCATTTGGTTTAAATGTATATCCCTACTCGGTCTTAATTTTATTATTGCATTACGAGGTCCTACCATAAGCACTCGAGGAGAGTGCAATTTTTATGTGTTGTAGCTATCCACTTTAGTAAAGTAGTCGTGCACGAATCATACATAGTTTAAAGTTGTTATATGGGTACTAACAAGCGATACCCTATAAAAATAATATACGTAGTCTAAAATTGTCATATACATTCCCGACTAGAGTTTGGGTATCTACCTACAAATTTCAAGGGGTACCCTAATTATCTACTAGCTATTTTTTTAACTTGTAATGCAGGCTCAGTTCAGTATTATTGGGATAGAAGGAAGAGTGTTAGTTGTTAGTGGCTGGCTGTTAATATTTGATAACTTTGACATTAGCTCAACAATTTGTTGAAGTAGTTAGTAATAAAGAGATGAAGAGACATATCTCACATTGGTTTAAAAAGAAACTTTTTAAGTATTTTTTAAGAAACTTTCAAGAGCTCCATGGGTCTATAGAAGACTTATATTAAATATATATTGTCAAAGATTGGCACTTGGACACTTGAGCATTGGGCTGTTTGTGTAGAGTCCATATTTTTATTAATTATTATTATTATTTAATCTGCATAATTATTAAAAAAAAACAGTTTCCTTCTCAAATTAAAACTAAAAATTTAACATTTTTTTCAGATAAAAGAACAGACATATCTCTTCATTAGTCTTCAAAATTTCTGTATATATTTTGGGGAGGGATACTGATTTCTACAATCTTATCTCTCAAGTTGATTTTGTGAATTTTGAAAGAATTGCCATATTCGAATAGTGGGGGCAAAATTCCTAAGGACAATGAATTTCTCATGCACAAAACTTTGTAGACATAGTACTGTTCTTTTATTTTTCTACCAGAATTTACATGTATAAGAAGAGTTAGGTGAATTTGTGGGTTTCTCCCCATAAGCACTCCAATACTTAAATTAGATATTGTATGTGTGAATGTAAAGAATGTAAGGAATGAATGAATAAATATAAAAGATTATAAGGAATTTATATAGTGGCATACAACTCAAACTTGATTGGATTTAGACTTTCTTGTTGATAATTCTTGTCCTTATAGGACTAGTCTTATAATATCGGTGTTAAATATGGATTACTGCTTTCTTGTAGGTTTAAATAAATAAGCCTTTTTGGGCTTTTAGATTATTAGACTTGCATTCTGACCTGAATAATGATATGAGGTATCAAGAGTCTCCCAAATATTATATTTATATTCGAATGATCTAAAATAACATTGATCGTTGCATTGTATGTTGTATACTTTGATGTCGAGACTAAGCACTATCAGTGCTTTGTTAATGTCATAGTCGATCACTATCAATGTTATGTTATTGTTGAGATCGAGCACTATCAATGCTGGTGATGTTGAATCGAGCACTATCAATGCTGGTGATGTTGAATCGAGCACTATCAAATGCTCATGATTGTCGAACTGAGCACTATCAATAATGGTAATTGTTGAACCGAGCATTATCACTACTGGTGATTGTCAAACTGAGCACTATCATTGTTGGTAATAGTTTTGAACCAAGCACTATCAGTGCTGGCAATTATAGAATTAAGCACTATTAGTGCTGACGATTGTCAAACTGAGCACAATCAATGTTATGTTAATGTCCAAATTGAGCATTATCAATATTCTTGTTAATGTCAAAACATAGCATTATCAATGCTCTTTTGATGGTGGTTAGAGTGCTTGATTGTTTAGACTGCTGCTAATCAAGCAATGTGGGCCTAATAAGGTGCTTTATCAAGTTAGAATATTATTGTCGTAGTATTGTTAGAGTAGCATCCATGCTCATGGCCAATGAATGTGCTTTCATTAGTTGTAACCTAAGAAACACGGGACACAAATATGATATGCATGGACATGACGATACGATAATTTTTAAAATTTAAGGACATGACACGGGTGGAACACTTTATATATATATATGTGTGTGTGTGTGTGATAAAATAGAAACTTTATGAAATTTAAATGCTTATTATAATAATTTAATTTTTTTGAGAAAACTATAATCATTGAATTAATTATCTATCATTGTCATATATAAGGCAAACATAAAAAAGTGGCCAATATACATGACCTATACAAAAAATGGAGCTAAAAAGTGTCCTAAAAAAGTGCCCTGCCATATCCTAAAAATGTCCTACCATGTCCTACACGTGTTCCAGCCATGTCCTTCCCGTGTCCTAAAAATAAAAAAATAATTAAATAATGGTACACGTGTCCAGCCGTGTCGGGCCATGTCAGTGCCCAAAAAGTGTCCAACACAGATGCTCCACCCTATTTAAAGTGTTGGTGCTTCATAGGCTATAATAACAAACAAAAGAAGAAGAACAAGAATTTTAGGATTGGTAGATGTTTTTGATGATTTTACAAAGATATACCAATAATGATTGGTAGATGTTTCTCAACTCCATGCATAGTGCTATGACAATTTTACTTCTAAGTGTGTCACAAAATATACTCGTCGCTATTTTAGTGTTAGATTTGAAATGGAAATTCCCTTTCTATTTCATAACTTTAGAAATGGAAATTTATTTTCTATTCCATTACTATTTTTTAGAAATGAAATTTATCTGTCGTAAAAAATAGAAACGGACATGAAAATTACATCGCTAATAATTAACGACGATCATTTTTGAAATGGAATATTTTTGTTTATAATTCTATCTCTATTTGCAAATAGCTACGAAATTAGAAATGGATTTGGTTGTTTCTAATTTGCTTCTTTCTTGTAGTGAATGATGATGCATCTTTATTTTTATTTTAATGAATGTACATCTATATGTAGATGTATAAATTTTCTTGTGTAATAAGTCACAATTTCTCCACTATTTATAATGAAATTGTTGACCATTTGCATGATCAAACTCCTAATTTTGGTCTTTGACAATCAATTTAAGTTTCTAATGATTTCATTCAAGTGTGTAGGAACTTAATTATTTATCAAGATAATGTGTTCTAGTTTGGAGATGTGAAATACCCTTACAAAAATATATTTCTTTGCGGTATTATATCCTAACAATATACTTAAAATACTCAGAGCTTTTAAGAGTCAAAAAGATACATTTTGGACTTACAGGTGTTTCCTCATGAGTAAGTCACAAGCCCCTCATGAGAAACCTCCTCGAAGCAACATTTTTGAGCTTCTATAAGTGAGCAAGGTAGTGATGCTCACGAGGAGTGCTCACGATCATAAGCAGCTCGTGAGCACACTCCTGTCATCTCATAATGGGCTTTTTTGATAAAATTTCAAAAGCAACGACTCTCAAATTGATCCTCACGAGCCAGGACCTCTTCCTCATGATCGTGAGCAGCATTCTGACAGAATTAAGTCAGTTTAAATATCCAAATGTTTGGAGACATTGGAGACACAATTATTGGCTTAAAACAACCACAATTTGGAGTTGTTTGTCTATATAAACAACTTCTAGAGCTCAATTGATGTTAAGACACTTGCTTATTACAATTCTTATTCTTAACATTCAAAAGCTCTTAAAATTCATTCAAATTCATTTTTCATATTTGTATAACTCCTGTGAGAGTTGGAGAGTGTTAGAATAGATATTCTTGTTCTTCTATTTTTTGGATTTGAGAAAACAAGAAGTGTGATTCTATTCTAAAGGAATTGGTTTAAGTGTTTAACCATTAAAAAACTTGGGATTTAGTTTAAGAGTGAGCTTAGAAACTCTTGATTATGTGGTTAAAGAGTGAGCCTCAAACTCTTGTTTAATCTCAATTTTATGAATAAGATTGTGTGGGATTGAAAATCCTAACTTGAGGATAAGTTAGGTGGAGACGTAGAATTGTTGAGAATCTGAACTCCTTAAATTATTATGTTCATCATTCTTCTTTCTCAACATTCTTTTTAATTTTTTTTTCAATTGCCTAAATTCGATTTGTTTTCTCTAAAATTCTCATTTGCCTTATTCAACAACCCCCCCCCCCCCCCTCTCTAAGGCATTTTTGGAAAATAAATAATTAAAGAATGAAACTTATCTGTTGGTATGCTCAAGTCTTGCTTTTGATTCAAAGAGGCATATGCTAAATAATCATTCAATTTGAAAATGAAGCTCATAGTACTTCCTGTTCCCATTCATTGATAGTGGCCTCCACAACTATATAACATCCATGTTAATTTCCAAAATTAGATTCTTTCCTATCATCACTAATATTTTTCTGAGAGAAGTTTTAGGATATTTAATTTTTAACTGTTGTGTTGTCTTGAAGTTTGGCTTCAACATATTTGGCTATGCGATTGGTGTAAAAGGTATGGAAATACTGTCTCCCACTCAAATTTATGTCAGGATTGCGTATATCTCATAAGTGAAGCCTTTATGTTTTTCATTTTATTTCTTTTGGTTTTGTTTCAAACATTATTCTTGCAGTGGTATTATGAATCATGTTTGGATGCGTTAGGCAACTCAAAACCTCAACCTCATATTGAAACTATTTCTTACCTTGAGTAGTAATAGGTCTTAATTATTTTGTAGCTTTATCATTAAGTTTGAAGAAAGATAAACTCTTTATGCTAGGTTAGTCCTTGACTCATAGACCATGCAATTAGACTACATAAATCGTACTATATACTACCAATATTCATCATTTCAAGATATTAGAAGCATGATGTGATGTTTTCACTTATTCATCTTTAGAAATGCCATTTATGATAGTAAAGAAGATGTGATACTTGTTGATATTAAAAGACACTTTATTAAGCATTTCAAGTGACTGAACTCTTTGTGCAATGTAGTTGCACGCCCATTTACTGTGTCTTATGTGTCCTGGTCTCTTTTTTAAGTATGAAGATTTTGAGTTAACCTTTAGGCAAATTTAACTTCAAATCCCATGTACGCTTATTACAAGTGCACTGGTCATTAAGTAATATAGTAGTGAGTAGAGTATCGTTTCCCACAGAGATTGAGGACTAAACACTTATTAATTTCAATTGTATTTGTTTAGAGCTAACAAAATTGGTTTGTTTAAGGTAAGTAAAATAACTAAATTAACAAACTTATTAAAGGATGTAATTAAGGCTATTGCAAATCTAAATAATAAAAGATAATCAATGGGAAAAGCCTATTGTTGGAAAAATGGTACACCACATTATCATTAAGCCAAATAATAGATTAGTTCAAGTTTTATTGCACTCCTCAAACTTTCATAAACCAATTAACAATCTCTCTCAAGCAATGATAATCTCACAAATAAGCATCAATTAAATCTCACAATATGATTTAATTCTCATCATCATCATACAATAAGATCAAATATAACTTACAAGACATTCAGTAAACTTAAAGAGGATTAAATTTACACAAGCTTTCTCAAGTCATTGATAGATCTAACAAGTATTTATGTGTGACACCTGTTAAGGATATCAAGCATACATTGTATGCATATGACTAATACATAACATATCTATTAAAAACTAACTTTAGATCACATGTCAATATATACATCACCTTTATATATATATAAGTAATACATATTACACAAAAAGAGCTTACAATATCAAGTAGCTCA
>CATIWM010649472.1:0-22015 GCA_949671775.1 Mallotus repandus
ATGTTTCTTTTGTTTATTTATTTATTTTATTTATTGGTTAATTAATAGACTATTATCCTAGATTTTAGATTTAATTTAATTTTAATAGGGTTTTTATTTTTTTTTTTTCAAGAGGGATTGATTTTTATATAAACTCTTTTCAGTAAAAGGGAACTTCTTGGAGAGTTTTGGATTTTCAGTCATGAGAGTTTATTTTTCTACTTATTTTTTTTCTTTGACAAACAGGGGAGGCTCCCTAGAATTTTATGATTTTTCTCAGCTTTCTAATTTTTAGCCTTGAGTCAAAACACAGTCCTTCCTTCTTTTATTTTTCACGTACTTTTCTTTAGTTCCTGACCATAATCACATCCAAATAAATAAAAAATTACAGACAAACACAATAAAAGTCACAGACTTTTATCAATGACAATCACCTTCTAAGGGGAATCAATACTACATCCATCAAATCATCTCTTCTTCTACTCATTTCTCTTTTTATTTAGTTTGATTATTTATATTTTATTTGATTTAATTTTTATTTTTATTTTGTTTAATTACTAATCTTTATTTATTTTTGTTTATGATTATGGATGGACTGACATGAATTTATTGTGGAGAATAAAAACCATAGAGGACCCATGAATATCCATGGAATGCCATGGATTGAATTTTGTACTAAAAATGTAGTATTAGGTTTTCTGAGTTTTGTTTTATTTTATTTTATTTTTGTGCTTTTATGGTATCTACATTGTGTATTTATTTTAATTTTTGGGCATGTAACTATTATTGTACGTAGGTTGTAATAGCCCCAATAGTGGAAAAATAGTGAAAACTTTATATTTCTGCACTTTAAAATTGGTTAGTAAATTAGGTTTAATTTGGTAAAACGCTAATAAAATCAATCGTGGCTTTAGATTAATTTTAGGTTGCATGTAAATTGAATTAGGGTTAGAAATCACAAAATGCGTGTTTATTTGTTTTGTTTTATTATTTGGGATTGTTTGTTATTTTTTATTCATTTTGGGCCCTAAATCCACATTTAGGATTAACTCATCATAATAGGCTCATTAAAATTGGTATTAGGTTTATTTAACTTTAAAATTAATTTAGACTCATTAAGTTAATTTAGACTTAGGCCAACTTTTAATTAATAAAATTAACTTAGACTAAACATAGCCCATTAAAAGCATTTCTTTTGAAAATAAATAGATTTAGGATCATTTCATTTAATTAAAATTTATTAGAATTAATCCCACTAATTCAATTTCTTTTTCTTGTAATTTAATAGACTTAGGCCCATTTTTTAGAATTAAAATTCGTTGATTTAGGCTCACTAATTAAATTAAAATGTAGTCCCACCTTTAGTTCTCATTTCACTTGTAAATAAAATGTAGACTTAGCTAACTTAAATTAAAATCAATATAGTTTAGACTTAAAGACGTTTCGCCTTGTATGAATGCATTTTTTATGTGTAATTTCATGACTAGTTGCCTTGGGTGTTGATTGTTAAAATAGGGTTTAAATGAAATTGTATGTAATTAGAGAATAAGATAGTAATTCATAAACTAATTTTAAAGAACATAAGACTAAAAGAAGTTGGTATTCCATTCCCAGAATTTCCTGGTTATGGTGCTAACTCTCTTTTAGAGAATCGACCACCTTCAAATTGTTCCAGTTATTACCTTGGGTGGTGACTCCATTATCTCCACACTATATCTTTGTGATATAGTTGTATGTTGCCTGGAGCCTTGACCTCAAATAGTGTCGTGTTGTAATATACTTGGACGCACGCTAAACCCCACCGTCTGCAATGGCGACTCCACTGAGGATAAGAGATACTAATTATACTTGTATTCTTTAGAATTATTTTATTAATTATTATTTTATTCTTGTATTTATTTTTGCATGTCCTTATTAAACCAATGGCATTGGTTTACAGTCCTTTGATTCCACTAGCGTCATGGGATTGTAGATTGGCTAACCATCACTCTTAGCCTTAACTCAATTCAAAAGAGATTATTGCGCTCATCTGACCAGAGTTTGTAACCCATGTCCTAAAGGGGGGTAGTCTTCTCTTGAGTTTGCAAAGGATGACAGGCCTCTCTAACCTTGGCCAATAACTCAAGTCTTAAAGGAGGGCATCTTGCTAAGGGAACCTTAACCTTTTCACCAGACTCAGCTTTTGTAGTGGCCTAATAACTTTCCCTAGGATTTATCTAACTTGCTTGTGTATGTTGCCATGAGGTATTTCTATCTATAAAAGCCCAAGCCCATACTTTAGAAGTCCATTTGGGCTAATAAAGATTGACCTAAGCTTTTATACCTAGAAATGCTATTTCTATGCTTTTATTGCTTTGAGAGTTTTGGCATGCACTTCGGTTCTTGATATCCCCTGTTGATATTAAAGGCCAAAGCCAAAAATCCTAGGAATGAGACTCACCATTGAATACATGTGTGGGAGAAATAAGGTTGGAAGGATGTATATTGTACACTTGACTTGTTACCTGTTACTTGCTACTTGTTGCATAGCACGTGCATCATGTATACATGCATACATGTAGATCATGCATCATACTAACACCTTATTTTGCAGCCATTATAAATTTATTTAGGTCATCCTATGTTTGGAAACATGGAGGTGACAGACTGGAGAGAACTACTCCAAATGTACAGTTGATAGCAAAAGAGATCTTTAGTAGATTGGAAAAGAGTCATATCAATCTGTTTTACCTAGAAACACCACCAACGCCAGCTCCAACTAAGCAAACAAGAGAAATGGAATAACAATATAGAAGAAACTGGACCTAGAGGACATTAAAGGAGTTTTAATGGATGACATGAGAGCTATCATTCAAGATGAATTGAGACAAGCTAGAGAAATTAAAGCTATGAGATCACTATTTTAGTTTTGTTTTGTCTTCTTGTCATCCCTTTGTGATTCATTTCATAAAGTCTAGTGTCCTCTTGTACCTAGAGAATTTAGGTGGCTCAATAACTTGCATTGTAATCCATACCTTGTAGTTGTCATCAATCAGTGCATCAGCAGCTATAGATCCCTCACCTTTTCTAAGTTCCACTAAGAGCAAGTCCAGTTAATTTCAATGTTAAGAACTCTCTTCAATCAGTTCACTCACTCCTATGCGTCTTTAATACAAGGGAATGATAGGTGTAAGACTGATTTAGTTTTTCGTGATCCTAGCATCTTGTCAACAATTTCATGAACAAAAACTATCAGAAACTGGGGGAAAAATGTAACTTTGGAGGCAAACATGTAAATAAGCTGGGGGCAAAATAGTGAGTCTTCATTTCAAGACTGAAGATGGAATTCTGAAGTATAAGAGTCAATGGAGGAGTTTTGGGGGCAGAAAGAAGTAAACAACAAGAGCAATAGTAAAAAAGAGTTCAACAATCAATCATGGGCTCTAAAGTCAGGTCATGGACTCCACCCGCCAGCTTGGTCATCTGTCGGATAAATTGTATTAGAAGCTCTAACATTAGAAGCATCCAATGCTCAAATCTGCAAGCTGTTGACAAAATGCCTCATTCTCACACTCCAAGTTGCGATTATAACTCGAATCCAAACAAAGGACCTATTAGGATATTGTATATCATACATAGCATGCATATACTTGCATACATTTATTATGAAATACTTACTTAGTAAAGTAAAAGATCTTTAAGACAAGTTAAGGTTGTACAAATACTCTGTTGCTAACATTCAAAATTAGTACTGTAAAAGTACAGGAAGGTAGTCAGAGTTTGGAGAAGTGAAAATAGGAGAAATGACCGGATGCTTAATGGGCCTATTTAACAAAGAGATATCATTGACGTTAGCAATCATAGAAGCCTCATCCTAGGCAATCTCAAGAGGTTGGATAGAAGGCTTAAGCTTCTCAGACTCATCATTCATCTCCAAAGCCTCATCTGGAGCATCATATGGAATATCATTTGGAGCTTCAGCATAAGGAGAACCTACTCCCACAAATTATGAAATTAATAATATGGGAAAGAGTGATGATAAATGTACCTTAGATAGATCAGTAAGAATTTGCTCCAAGAGATGCTCCTGAGTGTACCTCTGATAGCTACAAAAGCTCAAGCAAAAATGAAACATTGAATCATTGGAGAACACCTCTCTCAACTCCTAACCAATCAAAGTAGAACTCCGCAACATCAAGGTCAATATAGGGTATAAAGTGCAATGATAAGAAGGTCCAACACACCAGTAATACAGCCACCAGCCTAAAAAAAGGGAAGAATGCACTTGAAACTTATAACGATTGCACTTTGAAACTTCTTTAATCATAAAATAAAGCCTCTGACTCCTAAACCTTATTTTTTGCAAGAGATGTCAAAAAGAGGAATGAAGCCCTTTATCATAGCATTAGGGAATGACAAAAAAACAAACCCAACCCTAAGCCATAACTTCAATAACGGAGTACCAAGACCCCTCTGACTAGAGACATCATCACCACAATCAAAAAGGGAAACAAAAGGGAAAGAAGAAGGAGAAAGAACCAACATGACAATAAGAATGAGTAAGAAGGCAAACACCAATCGCTCATCAGAATATCACCCCATGTGATAAACATCCTGACGAGTGTTCAAGGAAAGTAACAAAACTCTATCCCTTTAGTTTCTATGATAAATTGCATCCTCCAAATATTAAAAAATTAAAAAACAATAAGAAAAGAGAGAAATTTTTCAAAAATTCAAAGTAAATTCATCCATTTCATGAGATCATGTGCAAAAAAACTTATCTCATGAACTTTGATCTTAAGGGCGCTCTTTTATTAGCCTCACAGAGTTCGGATGTTTGATTGACGATTTTGTGCTGAGAGTTTCTAAACTCTAATCAATCTAATGCTTGCTTTACACTTGAATGAAGGGAAGTATATGCAAAAATAAAATTTGTGGATCTGCAGTATAAATTATTTGAATTTTAGAGTATCATTTCAGTCTTTGGAATAATAAATGTGCATCTAATATACTCTAATGCTTGAATGAGTATGAGTACAAAATTCCTTAATGGTATCCACACTGAGTAATACAAGAAAGGCGAGGGAATACTAAGAGGAGAATCAAAATAAGAGCAACCACTTCTAATATACTCTAATGCTCAGAAAAGATTGAGGGTATTAATGTGAATCCTATGGCGGTATCTACGCTGAATAATACAGGAAAGGTGAGGGAAATACTAAAAGAGGACCATGTTAAAAGCTGCTCTATTTACTCCAATTCTCTTTAAGAGTATGAGTATCCAAAAGATCTTTCCAACGGTATCCACGCTGAGTAATATGAGAAAGGCAGGGGAATACTTGGATAAGGAAGTAAAGCACAAAAATAACTCAAAGACTGTTTTAATACTCAGAATTATATCTATTTATTCTCAATGTCCATAAGTTTTGTTTAGCAAGTTCTCCTTGAATTTAGGTGTGGAAGTTAGCTCTTTACTTGGTAAAATAATACACTCTCAGCATAAGATGGTTAACGATACCTCTAACTTTGCGAATGGCAAATAAATGATAGTTATAAAAATCAAAAGTTGTGAGATATGTTGAATGCACATAACCTCATTATAAATTGATGAATTTGATCAAAATCATGTATTTCCGGTACAATCATCATGCTCAAATTAACTCATCTTTAGCAAGTCTTCAGGAATTTCAAATCCAGAAGAAGATGCCCAATATATAGAATCAACACCAACACTATCAAGTCAATCAAGGTCAGCGAGCGATGAAGGTAGCTGACCAAAGTTAATCAGTAAGAATTCAAAGTCCATCAGTAGAGAAATTCAAAGTCAATCAGCCAGAAACTCAAAGCAATCAGTAAAAAGAATTCAAGCACTCAAAACAAGTAGTGAGCAGTTATGGACTGTAGCATCAAAGGCAAGTAATGAAAGGGCTGCAACTGATTAAAGCTAATGAGCAATGGAAGGATCACAACAAAATTTGAAAAAATTTAACTTCTACATTTGCATTTGTTACATGCTACATAGTAGCTATGACACAAACCATAAATTCACTCTGTTATAAGCTACATGGTAGCTATGACTCAATTTCAAATTCACTTTGTTAAATACTACAGAGTAGTTATAACACATTTTCAAAATCACTTTTCGCTAGACACTATATAGTAGTTATAGTATCACTTTGCTAGACTTCCCACAGGGAATATCACTTCACTAGACATCCCATAGGGAATATAGTGAAATTTATCAATCACTTCGCTAGACATCCTTCAGGGAATATAGTGAAATTCACCAATCACATCGCTAAACATCCCATAGGGAATATAGCAAAATTCACAAAACACATCGCTAAACATCACTCAAGGAATATAGCAAAATTCACCAATTACACCGCTAAACATCATACAAGGAATATAGTGGACATAAAATTCACTAGACGTTCCATAGGAAATATAGTGAAATTTGCTAAATGCGACAGAGTAGCTATAGCATTCTGCTCAATGTTGCACAATAACATAAAGCACTCATCAAAAATCTACAGTCCATCACAGTAAGAAGTCTCAAAGTTAACAGGTAAGTATCCTAACTCGTTGCTTTTGAAATTGTGTGCTTTTTTGTTTTGTCGAAATTTGTCAAGTAAACAACAACAAAGGAGGGCAACTATAAGCACCCAATTTCTGCAAGATTTGAGTTTGGATGCGACAAAAGACCCAATGATGAAAATTAAATGTGGATTTGGATTTATTGGATTTGATTTAATGGTTTTGAACTAAATTGTAAATTATTTTTAGGACCTATTTTAAATTTCATTTATTATTTCTTGTAAAATTAAATTTTTTAAAAAATAAGTAATATAAAAATAAATTTTCAAAAAATTAAAAAAATTCAAAAAAGAGAAAAATTCAAAAAAAATATATGATGAATTGGACCAAAGCTGGCCCAAGATTTGAATAAAATCACATTTGATTTCATTTGAATAAAATCACTTTGGCCACATGTTGTTGTTGTTGTTTTTTTTTTTTATGGGTGAAGTTGGATAAGAAATGTTAAATAGGCCAACCTTGGCCCAAATCGCCATTTAATTAAAAAATAAGTGAATTTTGCCACTTTTGGTCAATTCACCATTTTTTTAAACGTTTCTTTTATTTGTTTATTTATTTTATCTATTGTTTAATTAATAGATAATTATCCTAGATTTTAGATTTAATTGAATTTTAATAGGGTTTTTATCTTTTTTTTTTAATCAAGAGGGATTAATTTTTATATAAATTCTTTTCAGTAAAAAGGAACTTCCTAGAGAGTTTTAGATTTTCAGTCGTGAGAGTTTATTTTTCTACATATTTATTTTACAAATAGGGGAGGCTTCCTAGGGTCTACTTTATGATTTTTAGTCGTGACCCAAAACACAATCCTTTCTCTTTTATTTTTCACGTACTTTTTTTAGTTCCTGGCCATAATCACATTCAAATAAATAAAAAATCACAGACAAACACAACAAAAGCCACAGGCTTTTACCAATGATGATCACCTTCTGAGAGGAATCAATACTGCATCCATCAAATCATCTCTTATTCTACTCCTTTCTCTTTTTATTTTGTTTGATTATTTATATTTTATTTGATTTAATTTTTATTTTTATTTTGTTTAATTACTAATCTTTATTTATTTTTGTTTATGATTATGAATGGGCTGACATGAATTCACTATGGAGAACAAAAACCATGGAGGACCCATGAAGATCCGTGGAATGCCATGGATTGAATTTTGTACTTTTACGTAGTATTAGGTTTCCTGAGTTTTGTTTTATTTTATTTTATTTTATTTTTGTGTTCTTATGGTATTTGCATTGTGTATTTATTTTAATTTTTGGGCATGTAATTATTATTGTACATAGTTTGTAATAGCCCTAATAGTAGAAAAATAGTGAAAACTTTATATTTCTGCACTTTAAAATTGGTTAGTAAATTAGATTTAATTTGGTAAAACCCTAATAAAATCAATGGTGGCTTTAGATTAATTTTAGGTTGCATGTAAATTGAATTAGGGTTAGAAATCACAGAATGTGTGTTTATTTGTTTTGTTTTGTTATTTGGGCTTGTTTGTTATTTTTTATTCATTTTGGGCCCCAAGCCCACGTTTAAGATTAACTCATCATAATAAGCTCTTTAAAATTAGTGTTAAGTTTATTTAACTTTAAAATTAATTTAGACCCATTAAGTTAATTTAGACTTAGGCCCACTTTTAATTAATAAAATTAACTTAGGCTTAACTCAGCCCATTAAAACATTTCTTTTAAAAATAAATGGATTTAGGATCATTTCATTTAATTAAAATTTATTTGAATTAAGCCCACTAATTCAATTTCTTTTTCTTTTTAATTTAATAGACTTAGGCCCATTTTTTAGAATTAAAATTTGTAGATTTAGGCTCATTAATTAAATTAAAATGTAGGCCCACCTTTAGTTCTCATTTCACTTGTAAATAAAATGTAGACTTAGCTAACTTAAATTAAAATCAATATAGTTTAGACTTAGGGACGTTTCGCCTTGTATGAATGCATTTTTTATGTGTAATTTCATGACTAGTTGCCTTGGGTGTTGATTGTTAACATAGGGTTTAAATGAAATTGCATGTAATTAGAGAATAAGATAGTAATTTATAAACTAATTTTAAAGAACACGAGACTAAAAGAAGTTGGTATTCTATTCCCAGAATTTCCTGGTTGTGGTGCTAACTCTCTTTTAAAGAATCGAGTTACCACCACCTTCGAATTGTCCCAGTTATTAACCTGGATGGCGACTCCATCATCTCCACAGTATGTCTTTGTGATATAGTAGTGTGTTCCCTGGAGTCTTGAGCTCAAACAGTGTTACGTTGTAATATACTTGGATGCGCGCTAAACCTTATAGACTACAGACCCTGAACCGTCCAAGGTACGGTTATAATATGGTTTCGAACCGTGGCTAAGCCTAAGTATATGTGTCATACATCAAGTTTTGACTGTCCCTAAAAGGGTCCGATGATGAATATAACCTATCGCATATGACAAGAGTCTGTTCCTTTGTACCGCCTGTTAAGTGTGGAAAAGTCTAAAATAACTGAAAATCCATAAACCGAGCCTCCTAAGTGTGAAATTGGTCACTTAATCATTAAGTTGTACTTCAATTTCATGAAATATGAGCTCTCAAAATGATAAGTTGCTCATTCAAACAATCATTGCTCGAAGTGTACAACTTGTCAGATAGGTTCGTCACATGAGACCAAGGCTCAATTTCATGAAAATGGAAGTTGATTTTGACAAAACAAACATTGGAAATGCGATTAGAATGCCCTAAAAGCACAATAGAAACTCAAAAAATGGCCCTCGAATGCCCCCAAAAAAGCTCGAAACATGCCTGAACTTGTTACACACACGTGTTCATGCGTTAGAACAGTGTGCACACGCTATGAGCATGTCCATGCGCTTCAGCACATGGCTTTGCGCCCAACACGTGTACACGCGCTTTAACGCATTCACACGTGCTCTAACATGAGTACACACACAAAAAATCAGTTCTCTATAAATACTAGTGTCCTCCCCTCATTTTTGGGTGGGCTTGATTACACGATACACTAAAACTCTACCGATTTGAAGACTCAAGACTCCTTTTCTTACACACTTTTAGCTCATTCTATGTAATTTTTCTTGGGATTTTTTGACCAACTTGATCCAAACCTAAGTTTATCTCTGTCAAAGTACACTTCAAAGTTATACGAATATGCATTTCTCATGTCATTTTCAACCTCTTAATGAGGACAGCTTGAAAATCATACGAAGTTAAAGCTTTAAAAAAAAAAAACTCAATCGAATATGAGCACCAAACAATCACTTTTGCATGTTTATTTTTTGTATTTCTACATTTTTTTTATTGCTACCAGTAGTTGTGAAATTCTGTGTTTGTGTGGTGAGACTAGCACTTTGCATGCTGTTTGAATAATTCTTGCTTTATTTTGATCATATTAAATTATCATTTTGCATTTTCTAGCTCCCGAAATGTGAAAATCACAAAAATAAATTTTTTACACTAAATTTGCATTTTCTTCACAATTTCATATTATATTATGCATTTTTATTATTTTTGTCACAACTTTATTATAAAAATCATATTTTTATAATAAAGTTCATATTTTTGCACTAATTCTTCATTTTATATTCAAAATTATCATTTGTACATGAAGTCTTCATTTTTTTATCTTTAAAAAAATAAAATTTCTTATTTTTGAGCAATTTTTGCATTTTCTGCATATATTCTTGATAAAATCATATTTTTACACCAAAATCTGCAGCTCATCATTTCTGCATTTTATGTGAAAAGTCATCATTTTTCACATAAAGCCCTCACTTTACATCTTGCCATTTTTTTTGCATTTTCCTCACATTTGTGATGCTAAAATCGAATTTTGATGTAAACCTGCATTCTAACATAAATTTCATCTCTTTTGCATGAATTCTGCATTTTTAACATAAAAATCACATTTTTGAAACAAAGTTTACATTTCAATGTTATTTTGACTTCAAGTCTGCATTTTTATGTCAAAAATCATCATTTTCACATAGAGTTTTCATTTCACCTCAAAAATAATAAAATAATCATTTTTCTATATTTTACTTGCATTTCATCATCAAAATTACACCTTTTGCATTTTGATATGAAAATTAGTATTTTTCCTCATTTTTGTATAAAAATGCATTCAATAATGTGAAAGTTCACATTTCCAAGCTAGAGCTTCCATGCATCTTTTATTATTTCTCTACTATTTGGAAACATTTCATAATAATTCCTATAAAAATGCACATGATTATGCCACTATTTACTCTTCTAATTGAGTGAATACTTGTTGCTTATCTGTTGTTTGATTGGAAGAGTGAATATAATATATATTCTGCTAATCTCTATTTTGTAGGTGTATTCTAGATCTAGGATTAGATTTACATTTTCGCACTTTTTTCCTTTCAAATAATTTTACTAGGAAAGCCTTGTAAATAATTAAATTTCTTTACTTTCCGTTATTATTTGTTGTGCGTGTATGTGTATATATCAACTATTGTTCTGAAACTAGGGTACTGCGGTAGCCATGTATTGAGTATTGTATTATGAGAAATAGCCATAAAGTATATGCGATATCCTAAACATAGAATCTCTCATAGGAACGATACTCATTAAGTGACCCGATATCGTCCCTTACATTTTCTTGATTTTAAAAAATCAAGTGGCAGCTCCACGAATAAAAAATGTCTTGCATCCTCCCGAGACTAAACATTGTCCCTATCCTTAAACAAAATAAATGTCCCTTCGATAAAGTTGCCAACCCCCCTTTTTAATTATTTTGATTGAGAATAGATTCTGAATCATTAAATCACTTCGCCCTTCGATCGCTCACAGTGGGGACTCCACTGAGGATGCTAATTGGAGAGATTAATTCAAAATGATTATTTCTCATTACATAATAATCAATTGCATAGAGCCCTTCACCATTGCATTTTTCACAACACATCACACATGCACCATTGGTCCCTATCAGCTGATAATGATGGAAAGTGATCCACTATGATTCCGCAAGAGTTATAGGGTGATCGATTCATATTTGTCACTTTTAACTTTTACTCATGGATTTGTTAGAGTCATCTGACCAGAGTCTATGACCTAAGTCCTTAAAGAGGTGACCCGAGTTATCAAAAGAATGATAGATTCACTGATCGAAGTTTATAACCCTAGTTATGAGAGGGAATTCTCACTAAAGGAGCCTTTAGCCTTATACCCTCAACTTAGCCCATATAGATAAATCAGTAGAAAAATCCACTAGGTTCCCACCTGGCTCTTACATGATTACCCTGTCCTGATGCTGTCTATTTGACTTGATACTTATAAATGATATGACACCTTTAGTTTTCATCACCTATCATGTTATTATATAAGTTCTCATAGACTGCTCATGCTTAGATTTGTGTAGTCCTTGTTTACCTTATACAAGCTCAATGTACAAAGAATGACAAGAATCATATACCTCAGTTTGAATAGCCTATGAAAACTGACAACTAGTGACATCCTTTAATGGTGGAATCTACAAAGTGCCATCCATTTGCCCTTACTAGATCGAATAGATGAGTTATGAGATTAACTAGATTGTAGATGTTTATGTTGAAAGAGTCAAATTATAAACTATCAAATAATACTTTCATGCCTCTTGGCAAACATATCGAATATCAGTATAGGGATACAAACTTAGACCCCTCTTGTTGACTATAGGACTTGTGCACGCGGGCGTGTATAAACTATAGATGCCATTTGTTACCGGATGACTGGTCCCTACATTGACATTGTGTGTTTACCTCGAGTACATTTGAGTATAGTTCCTTAGCTTACCTTTTGATTATAATAAACATAAATTGAAGTAGTTTAGCTTAAGAGCGGAACCATAGTCACCTGCTGACTATCTAGTCAAAACCCATCTAAGAAAGAGACCAAATGACCACATAGAGTGATAAGGTTAGAATTGAGAGCTTGCCTGAGTATGGTTGTGCAGGAAATACTAACTAGTTTTCTTAAATCCTTTTTGTCAATCATGCATACATAACATACATGTCGAAGGCATACACTAACTTATATTCTTTTATAGCCATTTTGCATTAATTATAATAAGGCCTTGCATAAACATACTAAGTATACATTCTCACCCCATTCTTTTGCATGGACACGTCATGCACACACGATAACTCTTTTGCAACTTATAACATACTAAGCACTCATGATCCTTTCTTTTAGCTCATCTTATTTTTATTTACTAGCCCATTCTCTTTTGTTATATTTCCTTTTCATGTACATAAAGTAAGTGCATCATATGCATTTCTAATAAGGCTCCATGTACTAATACATCCCTTACAGCACATAACATAACATTCATACATGACACCTTTATTCTTTACATTAATCTCCCCCTTTTATATAACATCGCATACATATGTTTCATAATAATTGCATTCATACATACATATTATAACAAATTGCACTCATGCATACATAACATACATTTAGATAGCATATTCTAACCCATGTTCTTTTTCATCCATTCTTCATCATCATAATAGGATTACGCATAAGCACCCTATGCACACATGCTTACCTTATTCTTTTGCAAGTTCATGTCATGCATACATGCTCACTTTATTATTTTCTTTTTCACACTGATTCAAACAAACATATCTCTACACAGGCCTCAGTGCAGACTAGCTCACTATATTAGCCACAACTCTAACATGGGTGATCAAAATCACATCTCTTATCAACAACTTGAGAATAGGCTGAGAGAGAGGATTCAAAAGTTACCTACTGATCGCACTATTGCCAAGATCCTCCATGCCTAAATTAAAGCCACTAATGCTCAAACTAGAAATACTTAATAAGGGAATCACATTATTAGCATGTCAAATAAAGCTTCACTCTTTATTAATCCAAAGATAGATAAGGGAAAAGGATACCCTTCACACCCATGTTCAAGTTAATAATGATGATGGTCAAAGATGACTCCCCCACTTCAAAAAATAAAAGGTGTTTGCTCACTTTCTTGGCTTCCAAATTCTCCCTCAAACAACCCCGAAACACTTTGCAAAGAACCTTAAGCCAACACCCAAAGCCAAAACACTTACACCCACACAGCTGGAGTTAACAGTGTCTAACCAAACACCTATAGCCCAAATTTTGTCAATGTCATCAACAAACCACCAAAAAATACTCAAATTTCATACAAATCAACCTGAACCATTTAAGAAACCCAAAAAAGAAGCCAAAGAAGAGAAAGAATTGATGATGATCTTAGAAGCTGAATTAATGAGTCTGATTTATGACTGTTATGACTCCAGTGAGACAAAACCTGAAGCATAAAATTTATTTGGTCAGCCATCTAAAAAAGTTTGACTATACAGTGCACCTCCATCCACCTACAATTACGGTGAAAGCATTATGCCCTCAGGTGAGGATTGTGATGAGAAAAAAATGGAAAAATACAATAAAAGTGCAGGTTTAACTATAACAATCATCATCTAGATATAGACAAGACAATCACCATTAGAGTGCAAGCAAAGTAGTCATCATCCAAATACAAGCAAACATTAATATGAAGATATAACAAGTCGCGCAGAGGCAACAATCACGCAATACAAACAAGTGGTATAAATACAATACATAGGATAGATGCCCAAATACAACACTATAGTATATGTTTTCAGGAAAATAATATAACAGTGAGCAACTATAACCAAAGGCTCACACCTTGCCTAATTAACAACCACATAAGCCATAGTCGCTATCATAAGCAAGAGCTGAATCCGCTTGGTTATCCGCACCATTTGGCATAGGTACCTCATCTCCAACCCCCATATGGAGTCCTACCAACTCCACCTCTAACTGTCTGATACGCTCGCTATAAGACGCCCGCTATCTCTCCTACTCTCAGTTGGCAATAATGTGCTAAGTCTGCATAAAATGAATATAACAATCATGCATTCATAAATACATATAAGCATGAGCATTTGTATAAAATAGGTACAATAAGTAATCAATAAAAGAGGACGTACACTCTATGCATTGGTGAACTCCACAAAGTAATGCTAAGCACTAGCCATGCTAGCATACTAAAACTGGGTTGTGTAACACAAACACTTATAAGATGAAACGAATAACATAACGAAGTCAAAAAACAGAAAAAATATAGCAAGGAAGCCTAAAGCAAGACCATGTAACTAACATGAGTAGTTTCAAGAGGCGCAACATCCATCAGAGATGCACCAGGCATAAACAAAGGATAGTGCACCCCAATTCCTATAATCGTCACCCCCGACAACCTCGGGACCATAGAACTCACAAAGTCCCCAAGGACTACACCATTTGGTGCCACTCCAATAGCATGAGTTGTCGCCTCAGTCCTGGGAGTATCCTCCTCTTCATCAACACGAGAAGAACCTGATCTCTTTTGATGAGACCTCTGACATTGCAAAAAAATTCTCAAAACTCATCCTCCAAAATGTTCACTAAAGGCACCCCAGCCTCAGCCAAAGCAAGTGCATCATCTTCAAGCTCTCAACCCTACAACATGTCACTATGGGGAGCAAAAGAGACTCTCCTCATGTGTGGCCCATCCCACTAATGATGGACTCACTCACCTAGATACCAAATCTTATCAATAGGACCAGTCAACAGTATCCTCTAGCATGTCAATTGCTAGGCCGCTACCATCTCTGATGACCAACTAGCATTCATCAACTACCAGCAAGTACAAATCTACTCAGAAGCCGAATAATGAGTGAAAGATCATCAAAGGACCAAAATTCAAAAGCCTAAAGTATTCAATATACATGATCAAAAGTCAGTTTGCTCAAATACTCTCTTGCCTCTAAAGGACTCTATCAAATTAGAAGTATTTTGGATCCATAAAGGGTAACGAGGAAAGCCATCCTTGGACAAGTGCCTAACAGTAGGACAAGGAAGAATCCTTAACTCGTATTCTTAAATCTATCAAAGGAGAAGTGTTAGTAGACCCAAACCAGTAAAAACAATCGACCATTAGCCAAAAGAAAACTATACTCACATCAACCATGAACATGCAGCTGCATATCCTCGAAGCCCCTCTACAAGCCATATCCAAACTAGAATACATGTAAGATAAGGCAGCAATACCCCAGCTGTATCTCATCAATGCACCGAGATCCTTCAACATATGCAATAACCACAAATGACTGGTGCCCGAAGGGTTTAAAAAGATGACAACACTCAGCAGATAAAAATAAAAAGCATCAAGCCAGCTACTCCGAAGTAATATCCCAAATCTTATACTTCAACCTGACATTAAGAATGAACTCAGTGTAGCGAGTAAGAGAAGCGCATCCATCATTTATTGTAACAGTTACTCCAAATAGCTCCAAAGTCCACTTATTCCTCTCAGTAATGGAACTGTATGCAACATTACTAAAGGGAACTAGATCCCTAGAAAAACTCAATTTAGTGATAGTAGTGAAATCTAGTGAGGTGATAGCCATCTCCCTAATCAGTAAATGAAAAGTATGGGTAGTGTCCATCCATCGCTCGATAAGTGCAAACATTGCAGCCTGACTTGACACATATAAACTACAAGTAAGGGCAGAAATAATCCCATCGAAATCTCTCCCAGCCACCAAGCACTTCACACATATTGGGAGACCCTAATAAAATTGATTGACTTTATTGATGCTACCAGACAGCACCGAGATAGATCTATGAGACTATAATGAACATGATAGAAATTTTATATACATATCAGTCATCAAAATCTCACAAATTCCTTTTCACTTTTTGCAGGAATAAACCTAACAATAATGTCAATAAGACGACATCACCAAAATGAGGAGCATCGATAATAAATTTTTGAGGAAATCAAATGTCACCCCACAGCAAAAGCCAAATAGACAACAACAGTTAAAGCCTAATAGTACAAGTAAGGGCTTAATATACAACAAGGGCTAGATGGATACATAAAACAACTAGAGCTACACGAAGCAAGGGCTTAACATATAGCAAGGGCTAGAAAGATGCAATAAATGTTTGACAGCTAAAACCACACAAGCAAGAGCTATATATTGACGACAAAGAGCTACACTACAACATGATAAGAATAGAATAAAATAAACAAGAACTATAAATGACTACTATAACTATGGAAAGATATTATAAATATAACTACGATCACAAGAACATAGCAAAGACAATAATTTTAGCAATCATGAAAGCAACATCAACAAAAATAAAAAGCATAAAAAACCAAGAGCAATAAAAACAGAACTAACCATACACTGATGAGTAGTCTGTAAATAACAGGGTTTAACACACGTCCAAGTATTTGGCAACTATAACATTGTTTGAGTTTAAGACTCTAGGGAACATATTAATAGCTATCAGAAAGAAAACGCATGGAGATAAGGAGTCGCCACCTAGCATAATAACTGGGAGAATGTGTGAGTAGTGGTAACTCGAGTTCTTTAAAAGAGAATTAGCACCACACTGAGAGGATTCTAGGCACAGAATACATCAAACAACTAGAGCTACGCGAAGCAAGGGCTTAATATATAGCAAGGGCCAGATAGATGTAACAAATGTTTGATAGTTAAAACCACACAAGCAAAAGTTAGATACTAACAACAAAGAGATACACTGCAACATTACAAGATCAAAGTAAAATAAATAAGAACTATAAAAGAGAACTACAACTACAAAAACCTACTACAATTACAACTATGATCAGAAGAATATGTCAAAAATAGTAATTTCAGTAATCAAGGAAGCAACATCAATAAAAATAAAAAGCAGAAAAAAGCAAGAGCAGTAAAAACAGAACTGACCATACGATGATGAGTATTCTGTAGACGACGGGGTTTAGTGCACGTCTAAGTATTTAGTAACCATGACACTGTTTGAGTTCAGGACTCTAGGGAACACACTAACCACTATCACAAAGATAGGGTATGGAGATGAGGAGTCACCACCTAGGGTAATAACTAGGACAATGTGCGAGTGGTAGTAACTCGATTCTCTAAAAGAGTGTTAGCACCAAAGCGAGAGGATTCTAGACACGAAATACTAACTTCTTTTAGTCACGTGTTCGTTTAGAATTAGTTTAAGAATTACTATTTTATTTTCTATTTACATGCAATTTCATATTAAACCCTTATTTACAATCAGCTCCATGGCAACTAATCTCTTGAAAAGCATACAAACACTGCATTCATTCAAGCATGCAACTCCTAAATTAGTCGAATCTACATTAATTTTTAATTAAATGGGCTAAATCTACATGTTATTATTTTACAAGTGACCCTAAAAGCTAATGGGCCTAATTCCTATTTAGTTATAATTTAATGAGCTTAAGTCTATTTATTTTAATTTTAAAAGTGGGCCTAAGTCTACAAATTATGAAAGACTTTAATTAGTGAGCTTAATTCTACATGTTTTAAATATAAATGAGCCTAATTCTATAATTTATGGAAATTTGGCTTTAATTAATGGACTAAATCTAAATTAATTAAATTAAATCTAATTTGGCCTAAACTATTTCTAGTCTAAATCTAATTAATTATGGACCTAAAATTTATTTTATTAAATTAAACCTAGAATTAATTAAACTATAAACCTATCAAATTAATTGGGTTAATTAAAAGATGGACCTAAATTCCTAATTAAATTAATGATCTAATAAAATAAATATTTGCCTATTAATTAATTGCTAACTTAAAATTAATTAAATAACAAAAATGGGCCAAAAATAATAAATCCAATAAATAAAAGTCCAAAAGTAAACAAATAAAAAGCTAAAATAAAAAAAGCCCAAAAAATTAAATAAATAAATAAATAAAAGCCCTAATATACTTTTTTCGTAATTCTAATCAATTTTATAGGAAACCTTAATTAAAATCTAAACCACATTAATTTTAATTGAATTATCAAGTGAAACCTAATTAATAACCAATTTTAATAAAGAAAATATAAAAGTAATTATTCTACTATTTTCACTATCGGAGCTATTACATTATCTACATGAATTAAAATTAAATTATACAAATCCAAAATACAAAATAAAACAACCAACAAAATAAAAATACAGAAATAGATAAAATACATAAAAACCTAAAAACTACGTTCAAATATAAAATTTAATCCATGACATTTTATGGATCTTTATGGGTTGATATTAATTCAATCACGTTCAAACTCCACGGTTTAGGTCACTCCCATCACAGCCATAGAACCTAAAAATAAATAAATAAAGAAAATAATTTGTAAATGATTTAAAATAATAAACAAAGAAAATCCAATGAAATAAACAAATAAAATTAAAAACAAAATAAAAAAGAAATGAGATGAAGACGGGAATGAAATGTTGTATTGATTTTTCGTAAAAGGATGATCACCGTTCAAAAAAAGTATGTGATTTTTGTTTTGTCTGTGATTTTAGTTTGTTTGAATCTGATTATGACAAAAAACTAAAAGAAACAACGTAAAAAATAAGAGAAGAATAAAGAATGTTTTTTGGTTCACGGCTAAAATTAAAAAGTTAGAGAAAAAGAATAAAAAAACCAAGGATCCTACTCTTCTGTGAAAGAAAAGAAAAAGTATTTATAAAACACTATATCTCTAAGTTGGGTACATAATAAAAATAATTTATTTAATTATTTATCTACTAACAAATATTTTTATCTTAATAAAACAATATTTATCATATAAAATAAAATAAAGAACTAATGACAAATAAATAAATAAAAATTTTCAGTTGTCTTATCGACAGGAAATATGGATTTCGGTTGGAAATCAATATTTCCGATTGGTAAAACAAAAGAGATTTTTTTTTTTTTTTCGCTATCTGCGGCCAAATTCACCACTTTGCATTCTGAATGGCCATTAATGGCCAATATGGTCACTTATGACCATTTTAACAATGGCCAAATGCATACCTAGCCCCTGAACTTATTTTAAAAATTTTATTGGCTCCTTGTACTTAAATTTGACCTTATAGACACCTCAATTTGTAAAATTTAACCTTATAAACACCTCAACTTGTAAGTTTTGTATTCTTTAAACACCTCTGTGTTTTGCTCCACTCTCCTTGACTAAAAAATTTTTCTTTTAATCCTCATAATTTCTATAAATTATTATTTTGATCCTCTCATTTTTAACATTCTTTTATTATTTTAAGGAAAAATTATTATTAATATTATTAATTTATTTACACTTATATATTCTGATTATATTAAAATTAGAATGGCAAAAATATTTTAATTTTTTAATATTCAGATATTTTATTTTAAATTAAAATTATTTTATTTACATGCATAGACTTGAATAATGTATATTTAAAAGTAAAATAAAAACTTTTTTTATATAAATATTTTTATTGATTATTGAATTCATTTTTAAATTTTTTAAATTTGAAGTATAAAGTTTATACTATTATAAATATAATGTAGTCTTCAAATATTATTAGTTTTATTTTTTATAGGTACTTATACTTTAAAAAATTATTAATAAGTAAAAATTATTAGATTATAAATAGTTTAATATGAGATATACCAATTCTACACAAGTAAATAATAAAATAAATAATCAATAAATAATTATTTGGTCAAATGATAGATGAAAATATAATTTATATGATTTACATGATTTATAACTTTATAAATATCAAAATATTTTAAAAATTTTTGGAGTTATTAATTGTTATTTATAATAAGAATAAAATATTTATGAAGAAAATTATAAATTAATAATTATCATTTTTTAGGTTATTAAATTAATTAAGAGAAATTAACAAATTAAAAGTATTTTTATTCATAGAAATTAATTAAATTTGAGTTATAAATTGTTAATATAACTTTATAATATTCACTTATTTTAATTAAAATTTAAAAATATTTTATTTATACATATAGTTTTGAATAATGTCAATTTAATATTAAAATAGAATTTATATTTACATAATCAATGTTTGTCAATTATTTTATTATTAATTTTAATTTTTTATAATTTACAATGTAGAATTCATAATACTCAATAAATTTATTATTGTTGTAATATGAATTTTTTATGATTTTGTAAATATTAAGATATTTTTAAATTTTTGTTTAAGTTACTTGAATTTTATTTTAAAATAACTTATTTATTTGTAAACAAAGTTGTAAATAAAATTTTTATTATTTTAGTGGATTATAAAATAATTGAACAAAAAAGTATATGTTTAAATATATTTTTTTTATGTACAATAATCATTTTGACCCTATTTAAACTTTAAATATAAATTCAAGGACTAAAAAGAAATTTGTCAATAAAAACCAAATTGAGCCTGTTTCTCAGCTGGAGCGTGTGATGGACATTGTCAGTACGGAGGTGTCTAAAAGGTCAAACTTTACAAATTGAGATATCTATAAGATCAAATATAAGTACAAGGAGCTAATGAGATTTTGACTATAAGTTTAATGGGCTAAGTATGTATTTGGCCTTTTAACAAATCTTGGCCTTTGTTAAAAAAAAAAAAAAAACAATTGCTGGCAAAAGTTAACGGGCCAACTTCGGCCTTTTTCACTATTTTATTTTTTATTTTTTTATTTTTTTGAAATTTCTTTCTTTTTATTTTTATTTTTAAAAAATATATACAAAAATAATTAAAAATAAGTATATAAATAAATAAAATTTAAAAATATGACCTAAAAAGAATTTATAATTTAATCTAAAATTAATAAATCAGATTCAATAAATCTAATTTTACAGTCAATTTTTATTATCACATTTTTGTATCTAATATCCCAAATTTGGTGTTTACATTTGTCCCTCTTTCTACAATTTGTGAAACAAATTAAAAGATCCTTAAACATTTATTTGATACAATATCGAACTATTTTTTGACAGATAGTAGAATTTATGTTCACCGATCAAATAAATATTTAAAAATTTAATGTTGTATTAAATAAATATTTAAAGACTCGATGTTGTATCAAATAAATTTTTAAGAGATTTTTAAAATAATATATATATATATATATATATTTAAAGTCATCTAAATTAGGAGCCAAGTCATGCCGTGCTTGGACTTCAACTAACAAATTTACAAGTATGGTTACGATTGTATTGTTCCGCAAAGTCCCTAACGACCTTGACTTGGAAATTGCAACACTTTGCACCAAAAATTGTCTTCCACAACAAAACAGCCAATTCCTGTGCTCTTGTATTGGATCATTTGCACTGAATCGTCCACGTCATCATTTCTTGTGGCCAAAATTTCTTTTTATTTTTTTTTGAAAATTCTATGATGACCCAATTGACCATGTCATCAATGACCATTTAATTAAATAAAAAGCAGACCGAGGTTGCAAGAGTTTCCAAGAAATTAAGTAGCATAGACTAAAAATACATTGTGTATATCCCATTTTGGTCAATTGAAAAATAAGTGTGAAAATATTGACCCAAAAAAAGATAAATAAGTGTGAAAATGCTAATGAAAGAAAAATGCCAA
>CATIWM010649473.1:0-19644 GCA_949671775.1 Mallotus repandus
ATTTATTATATCCTTTATGAATTTTTTATTTAAACACAACAATCTTTCAATATTTTGATGTTAATATTTTGCATAATTAATTATTTTATAAAATTTATTAATTTTAATTTTAATTATTTACTTATTAAACTTAGTTTAGTAGACTTAGAAAATTATATTATCTAATTTAGTTTATATTAGATAAAATATAAGTAGACCTAATTAAAATAAAAAATATATATTTTTAACAAATTACTACTAAAATTTTAATTAATTTAGTTTTTATTAGAGATAAAATAGAAGTTAACCTAATTAATTAAAATAGGAACCATATTTTCAATTAATTTAGAATTATATTTTAATTAATTTAATTTTTATTAGAGATAAAATAGAAGTTAACCAAATTAGAGTAGGAAATTTACTTTCAATTAAAGTAGAATTACATTTTAATTAATTTAATTTAATTTTCATTAGTAAATGACTAAATCATCCAAATTTTATATAATAATGAGTAAGAACTTTTTTTTTAATTTTGTTTGTCCTCCCCCTCTTTGTACATTTATATATATATATATATAACATTTTGATTTAAGGAAAACACAAAGTAGATAATTGAAATACATTCCTTCTACTGAAATACTCCTGATTACAAGAGTTATATTTTTTTAAATATCCAAAAAATGTACATTAGTTCTATAGATACATGGATGTCAAAATATGAAATATTGTCAAAGTTTCATCTTTAACTTTCTATTGCCTAATATTAATAAAGTCTCACATACAAGGATGATGTGCTATCAGTCAACAGCCAAAAAAAGCTAAGTCAGTCAATATTTTCCTTGTCACTTTTTTTTTTGTCACAAGCAACCTATAAAAAATAAAACAAAATGTATATTTATTAGCCTTTAAGATTAATAAGAAATAATAAATACAAAAGTTAAAATAACACTGAAACTATAGCAAGTTATTGAATTTTTCTATCTAATTGACAAAATATTAATAAAAATTATGTAATGACAGTAAGGATATACCAGGAAGCAAAACTAAGACTTGATGCAGTATTTCTGTCCATATAAGAGGGTTAAGAGACATTTTCCAAAACTCCACAAGAAATTCTTGATCTTCAAACTGCCAAAGTAAAGATTAATTGACATGTTTAGTAGAAATAGAAGAACAAGCAAATCAGAATCTATTGTAATGGGCCTATTCTTGCTCCAACCTCAATACAACAATTAAGAGAAGGTTAACATAAATGAAGAATATCCAGCAATTAAATAACCCATTTAATAATGGCATTGATCAAATTTTGGAACCAGACATTCTTCAAGGCACTACATTAGGCGCCGAATGAAAACTCAGTAAAATATAATCCATTTGAATAGTATCCTCAGCCATTACTTTAACATGAACATTCACAATCCCGAAAAGGGCTTTATAGAGTTATAGATGACAGCTAAAATCTAAGTATAACACAAGAACTAAGGACTTCACCTTCAACGTTGCATCTTTAAAAAACAGATGGATATTAAAACATCCAATGGGAGTAACTGCATGTAAAATAACCAAACATTTACAACATTCAAATGACTAGTATAACAGCCTTAATACTTACAAGTTGTGAAGAATGAGATATTGCGGTAACGACTGTGTTATTAAAGACTTCCTTGAATTCTGATGAAACCTACGAATGAAAGAACACGATGTCTAAATCTCATGATGCGACAACGTACAAGTTGCAAATAGAACTCAGATGAAAGTAGCAAATAAAATAAAAATAAATCAAAACCCCCAAACACATAATTATCACACCAATATAGACCCTTCAAATGGGATCATTAACAACACATAAAAGATTAACCAAGACATTCCATACCCAACAACAAGAAACAAACGTATTATATAAAATTACTACCTTTTATTTTACTCCTTTTTCAAACGCGTTGCCATGTGACGGAATTAAATTAATATATATTTTATTTAATTTCTTAAATTTTTAATAAAATAAAAATTATTAATTAAATAAATAATTGTTGTTCTTAAATTAATAAAAATTATTAATTAAACTAGCTTCCATGCATGTACCAAAGGCCCAATTAAATGTGTGAATCTCTAAGTGAACATGTGGGTGCATCAAGTATAATTAATCAAATTAAGAACAGATAATTTGATTAATTATATTGATTAAATAACCAAATGCAACAAGCCACTGAAGGGGTTCAATTGATCACCTTGTAGAAAGCCAAATTTACTTCTGTCAGCCACCATTGAGTTAAACTCAGAAATGTTATAGTCTAAGTGATTAGAAGAAGAACGTGCTGCATCTAAATTATAACCATGAGACAAACCCAAAGTTGGCATCACTTCACAAGTAGGGCAGTGTAGCTTAACATTTATCGACTACAGTTGAGGCCAATCATCTCCTTTTAGATTAACTTTTGTAACTTTTGTTTCAGCACATCCTGATTCATATATTCCTTCTAGAAAGATTTGGAAAAATTAAAAGATTGACATGCAGTTCCATGAAACTTCAATTGAACAAGAATTAAAGTGAAACATATTTGATTATTACATTTAGTGGACCAATCTTTTACCTCATTCTAGTAAATGTACTATGCCAAAAGATAATTTTGATTAAATGCTATGTTAATAGTCATTAGACATAATCAAATTGTAATTCAAATGATAACTCTTTTTAGTGGCTGCTACATTCATCTAAAATGTAACAGCGCAAAAACAGATAACTATGGCTTGTGGATTTAAGCTGCTGCTCAAGCTAATAACTTGAACAACAGAAATCTAGGAATCAACCTAAATAATGAAATAATTGCTAAAATAGCATACCTCCGAAGCAGCTTCCGCAAATAATTGGTTTTCTAAGAGATTAACAAGATTGGATCCTTGCCTTTGCATTGATAATTTGCTTCCACATTAAGAATTCCAGCACTGCATACAAATTAAAATAGTCAAAGAAAAAGGGAGAAACTTTGAAATCCATTGTATTCATTGTTGTGTGTAATTTTACACTTGTTCTTGAATTGAATTTTAATGAATTTTGAATAAATAGTTAGTAATAATTGGAAAGAATTTAGGTTTAATTAGGCATTTGTTTAAGTTGGACCTTTATTCTAGTTTCTTATTGTTTTTGGTTTATTTGGGAGTTTTTAATTTATATTAATAAGGATTTCCTCTTTTTGTAGGAAAGATTGAAAAGAAAGCCTAAATAGTCAAGGAATGTTGTGACATGTCTACTTATAGGCGTGCTTTTGCCCATGTCACACGCTGAAAGAAGATTCAGGAAGCATGGTTTGACACACGACCATGTTGGAAGTCATGTCCCCTTTGGGTCCCTGAAGATTGTGACGCACAAGAACCACACAGGCATGCTTAAAACCGCGACCGCCTCTGTCCTAGCAAAAGAAAATGTGAAAGGTCAGCATGGGATCACACATGGGCATGTGCGAAGCCATGCCATAAAGTTGAGGATGTGACATGGTCATGCTTAAGCCATATCGAGTAGGAGAAAGTTTCCTTTTTGGAAAAACTTGGAAATTTTAGTGCAAGTAGGTTTCCATTGAGTTTTCAATATAAAAGGGTGATCAAAAGGTGTTTTTTAATCATCTATTCTCATTCAGATCCATACTTTTCAAGGATGTAAACAAGGAATCAACAAAGTTTGAAGAAGGAGTTGTGCAAGATTCAAGAACCAAAATCATTATTTCTCCTTCATTTTTTAATTCTCTTTATTTTGTTTGTGTTCATTGCCATAACCATGTGTGGCTAAACTCCTTTAGGGTTTGGATTTTCATAGTTAGTCTATTACTTGTTTGGATTCTTGTTTCCTTTCAATGAGTTAATTTTTAGTCAATTTTATGAGTTGTGCTTAATGTCTTGTATTCAATTAAAGGCTCAATTGTTTGCATGTTTGTGGATAGATTAGAGACAATGAAAGTTGCATGATTTATCAGCTCATAGACTTGTAAAACTTAAGAACCTCGATCACGAAAGTAAACAAATCCTTCGAGGAGCAATAAATCACTAAGGAACTTAATGAACCCTAGTTAATTGATGTGACCATGAAAATAGGCTGTAATTAACTTTGGTATTCTTAGATGATCTCGAAAGAGACTCTAGGTAATTTGAGTGGTTTACCCTTGACTGAGTTAATGAATTGAATTATGAAAAGATCCTGTAATCCAAGTAATAACTAGTGAAGCAAATCTAGGCTTTAGCTTTTTAACTACATTATAATTATTACTAGTTGATTTATTATTTTATTACAATTATTCAATTTTGTTAGATTGTGGAAATATAATTAGGGCTTGTACTTGGTATCAATCTCCTCGTGGAAATGATACTCATACTCACTCTTCACTACTTGTTGTGAACCATACACTTGTGGAATTTTCCTAACAAGTTTTTGGCATCATTGCCGGGGAGATCAACTATACCAATATCAGCGCACTTTCTATTTCCACTAGGCTAACATTTTTATTTTTATTTTATTTAATTTTCTTTACTTTTTCTTTTCAGGCACTTGATTCTTGTTTATGCAAACAAGATCAAAACATCTTGAACTAGAGAAAGTAAATCTAGAAATCGAAAAAACTTGCAAAAAGAACCAGAAGGAGAAAAGAGAAAGAGTTAGAAGAATGGCTAAACCAGCAGCACAAGCAAGAGCATTGGAAGAATATGGGGTACCAAGTCTCATAGGAAGCTAAAATTGCATTGTTAAGCCAATTATCGAAGCTAACACCTTCAAAATCAAACATGCATGCATCCAAATGGTTTCACAATATCAGTTTGGCGGACTACCATCAAAATATCCTCATGCTCATCTAGCTTATTTCCTTGACATTTGTGACACTTTTAAGATGAATGGAGTAAGTATAAATGCTACTCACCTCAGGCTATTTCCATTCTCATTGAGAGCTAAGGAAAAATTATGGTTGGGTTCATTGGCAATAAATTCCATCACTTCATGGAATACACTTTCTAAGGCTTTTCTTAGCAAGTACTATCCACTTGGAAAGATTGTAAAATATCGCCAAGACCTCATTGGATTTAAGCAATAGCTCAGAGAGTCTCTTTATGATGCTTGAGAGAGATTTAAAAACTTGGAAAGACATTTCCCTCATCATGGCATTCCGGATTGGCTTCTCATGTAGACTTTCTACCAAGGATTGTCTGCATCCTTGCAAATTACCATTGATGCTACTGCACAAGGCTCCTTCATGAGTAAAACACCAGATGATGCATATACACTCTTAGAGAAGATGGCATCCAATAATTATCATTGGCATAGGGAGTGAAATCAGCCTAGGAAAGTAGTATAAGTGTACGAGGTTGGTAGTTTAAGCATGGTAAATGCCAAATTGGATTCCCTCACAAAGAAGTTACAAAAGCTCCATCACAGGTGCTATCTTGTGAAGTATATGGAGGAGGACATTCCACTATGGAGTGTCAACAAGGTGAATCTTATTCCTAAGGATGCTTAATTGAACAACTTAATGCCTTGAATAATTTTAATGGCAGATCTCAAGGGAATCCATACTCCAACGCATACAACCCTAGATGGAGGAACCGCTCGAACTTCTCATGGTCAAATTAAGGAGGGAACTCAAACTCCAATGAAAATTAAGGGTACAATACACCCTCACCGGGTTTTTAGCAAAAGAATTCCTATCCGTAACCTTAACCTAAGTCAAACATTGAGATAATGATGGAGAACTTCATCCAGTCATAAAACAAGGCAATGTAAATAGTTCAAGCAAGTCTAAAGCAGCATGAAGAAAGGCTGGAATAATTGGCCACACATAATAAGATGCTAGAACACCAAATAACATCATAAGCAAGTTCCTTAAGTTTTCACTAGATGGGCCATTTTCCAAACCAACCTAAAAACCCAAGAGAGCATATGAGTGCAATAACTTTACGAAGTGGGAGACAATTGCCTGAAGTTAAGCATAAGATTAAGGAATCAAAAGCTGAGTTAGATCAATTACCAAAAGAAGGAGAGAAGCTAAGGAGTAATGAGTTGGATTAAGAGCGTAAGAAGACAAAGACACCTTGATTACCTTTCCCTCAAAGGATGGGTAATGGGGCACTTGACAAGTAGTTTCAAAAAATTTTAAAGGTGTTCAAGCAGTTAAATATCATAATTCCCTTTTTGAAGTAGTCACCCAAATGCCAAAATATGCCAAATGCCTTAAGGACATAATATCTAATAAGAGGAAATGGAAGGATTATGAGACTATACCAATGAATGAAGAATACAGTGATGTGATTAGAAATAAGCTCCCTCCAAAACTTAAAGATCCAAGGAGCATCTCTATACCTTGTGTTAATGGAAAATTAGCTATTGGTAAAGCTCTATGTGATTTAGGGGCTAGTGTAATCATAATGCCTTTATCTTTGTGTAGGAAATTAAACATAGGTGAACCCAAACCTACAAATATTTCCTTGTAATTAGCGAACAGATCCATAGTCTACCCCAAAGGAATTTTGGAAAATATATTGGTAAAAGTAGGATAATTTTATGTCCCTTATGATTTTATGATTCTCGAGATGGAAGAAGACTCTCATATCCCTATCATCCTAGGACATAATTTCTTAGCTATAGTTGGCACTATCATTGATGTAGGAAAAATAACACTTGAAGTTGGGGAAGATAATATTGAGTTCGACGTGTTCAAAATGGCATAACAATCCCCATCAATGTCTTCTTATTTTCGGGTGAATGTAGTTGAGGTTTGTGCTAAAGATGTTCTTCCATAAGTTTCTAAAAAGCCACTTAAAGCCTCCCTCATTTGTGATACCAAAGAGGTAAAAGAAACCAAGAAAATTAAAAAGTAAAAGGGGCCTCTAGAGAAAGATACTAAAGAGTGGCAAATTAAAAATGTTGTGAAGGATATAAGTTTTAAGAATATTTCATTTTCCTTTCAAGTGCTAAATAAACGAGCTCAAGTGAGGGAGGATTATTCTTTAATCAATCCTCCCTAATGATTAAATGAGCATTTAGTCGAGCTAATGATCTAAACAAACACTTGATGGGAGGCAACCTATTATGTTCTCTTACTTTTCTTTTATTTTTCCTTTTATTTTTATGCTTTATTTTTTTCTTTATTTATCTTAGTATTTAATGTATTTAACTTAGGATCATCATGCATGAAGAGGAGAGAGAAAAAGCTAAGGAATGCGAGTTTAGGAGATCAACACACCCAGCCTCTTCTCCAAGGATCACTATGCAGGGCAATATTCTTTTCTTCTCCTTTTTGTTTTTTTCCTTGTTTTATCTATTTTGTGTTTTCTTTACTCTTTTTAAGTCAGTCATTGAGGACAATGACAATGATAAGTGTGGGGGAGGGTGCATTTTATGCATGCATTTCACATATTCCATGCATTTATTGAGTTGTTTTTATTTATATATAAATAATAAAAAAACTAATAAAATAATATATAAAAAAAGAGTTTTGGTTTAGAAGTTCGTTCAATTTTCATTAACTTTCAACTCAATTTTTCCACACTTCTAGCTTGTCCTTAAAATTTTTTTTTTGATCTTGTTAAAATTGAAGCTTAGTTGAGATTAGAGGGCGATAATGTATAAGTATGCATTTTTTATTCAATTATTGAACTACTGAATGGTTTATTAATTAAGATAGTCAAACATGGTCTTTATGTATGGAAAATTTAGTTCTTAATTCTCTTATATATATAAAAAAATATTTCTTTTCTTAGTAAGAGCAATACTTAAATTTAAAATCTTTATGTGCTCTGAATTTACTCCAATACTCTAATTAGAGTAATAGTATCTAAAGGCCCACTTGGCAGTATCCAAGCTTAGTAATGTGGGAACGGCGGGAGATTACTAAAAGTTGGAAGATCTAATTTGAGAGATAAAAAGGATGAGATAGAGTGTAAAACACACTCATCAAAGCAATTAAAGAAAAGATGTTGTGAAATAGAACACATGCACACTCAATTTTTTATTTTTAAAGAAATTATAAAACTTTGATGATCTCATTCTAGAGTTTTGTTCATTGGATTTCAAAAAGTTAAGTATTTGGGTTGTGATTAGTAAATTGTTCATATATGATGTACTTTTGTCTGGTTATCTTCTTTAGTAAATATTTTTCAGTGGTGTCAACGACTTGCATATCTTAGAAGTTGTAACTTCTTAGTTATAGTTGAGCAAGTATTTAAAATTCTAAATTTGATTTTTGCTTAAGGACAAGCAAAGCTTTAGTAGGTGGAATTTGTTGTGTGTAATTTTACACATGTTCTTGAGTTGAATTTTAATGAATTTTTAATAAATAGTTAGTAATAATTGGGAAGAATTTAAGTTTAATGAGGCATTTATTTAAGTTGAACCTTCATTATAGTTTCTTATTATTTTTGGTTTATTTAGGAGTTTTTAATTGATATTAATAAGGATTTCCCCTTTTTGTAGGGAAGATTGAAAAGGAAGCCTAAATAGTCAAGGAATGATGTGACATGTCCATACATGGGCGTGCTTATGCCCATGTCGCACATTGAAAGAAGATTTAGGAAGTATGGTTTGACACACGACCGTGCTGGAAGTCTTGTCCCCTTATTATGACGCATGGGAACCATACAGGCATGCTTAAAACTGTGATCACTTCTGTCCAAGCTGAAGAAAATGTGAAAGCTTAGCATGGGATCACACATGGGTGTGTACAAAGCCGTGCCGCAAAGTTGAGGACATGACATGGCCGTGCTTAAGCCATGTCGAGCAGGAGAAAGTTTCCTTTTTTGAGGAAACTTGGGAATTCAAGTGCAATTAGGTTTTCATTGAGTTTTCAATATAAAAGGGTGATCAAAAGGTGTTTTTAATCATCCGTTCTCATTCAGATCCATACTTTTGAAGGATGCAAACAAGGAATCAATAAAGTTTGAAGAAGGAGTTGTGCAAGATTTAAGAACCAAAGTCATTGCTTCTCCTTCATTTTTAATTCTCTTTATTTTGTTTGTGTGGCTAAACTCCTTTAGGGTTTAGATTTTTGTAGTTAGTCTATTACTGGTTTGGATTCTTATTTCCTTTCAATGAATTAATTTTCAATCAATTTTATGAGTTGTGCTTAATGTTTTGTATTCAATTAAGGGCCCAATTGTTTGCATGTTTGTGGATAGATTAAAGACAATGAAAGTTGCATGATTTATCAGCTCATAGACTTGTAAAACTTGGGAACCTCGATCATGAAAGTAGACGAATCCTTCAGGAAGTAATAAATCACTAAGGAATTTAATGAACCCTAGTTAATTGATGTGACCATGAAAATAGGGTGTAATTAACTTTGGTATTCTTGGATGATCTTGAAAGAGACTCTAGGTAATTTGAGTGGTTTACCCTTGACTGAGTTAATGAATTGAATTGTGAAAAGATCTTGTAATCCAAGTAATAGCTAATGAAGCAAATCCATGCTCTAGCTTTTTAATTATTGAATTTTAAAAAGAATTATTTCAGCTTTAAGTTTTCTATTCTTGCTAGTTGATTTATTATTTCATTACAATTATTCAATTTTATTAGATTGTAGAAATATAATTAGGGTTGGTACTTGGTATCAATCTCCTCATAGGAACGATACTCATATTCACTCTTTACTACTTGTTGCGAACTGTGCACTTCTGGAATTTGCCTAACATTCATCATAGATTCTTTAAAGCATTCAATATTAGATACAGTTAAGGGAAGTTCCTATATCACTAACAGAGATCTTGAAGAGAGCAAAAATTGGCGGTATGCATCCTTGATAAACACTAGGTTCTGCAATTCATCAATACTAGTAACATTTCAAAGAAAAATAAACGATAAGAAAGCATAAATGTACCCACGATATCTAATAATGTAATAAAAAAGAGACTATTTTTCCTTATAAAAAAAGCTATAGGAACAAGCTGTAGATATATAAACATTATACAGCAACAAGAACAAAAAGCAAAGCGAAAGAATTTAAAAAATCAAGAAACTGACCTTTTATCCTTCAAAAGGGAAATGACTCGAGTAGCTTCAGTAGGCGAAACATTAGAAGGAGACTGAGGACGCTGCAAACTGAAGCTACTAGAGGAGGTACCGCTAGGTCCTACAATTCACATACACACACAACACAAAGTCTTGAATAGGAGTACATTGAACCCAAATTTAAACAATAATTAAATAGAAAAAATCCCTAATTTCATTGAAATAATCGAAAGAGGAAAAATTACTAGAACTTGAACACGTTCATGATCATCCGATTGATCTAAAAAAGAGAGAGAGAGAGAAATCAAATGAATTCAAGAAAATGATCTAATTGGAGCAAAGAAAAGAAGAAGAAATTGATTGATGATTAATGGTTAACGGTGAACGGTGACACAAAGTAGAATAAGATGATGATGAACAGTGAGAATGAGGTGAAATGAGGGGTGATGGCGGCGGTGAGACGAGGGCAAAGAACAGATAATTCATTTCCTTTGAACCTAAGAGAAAAAAAAAGCTCTGTAAACAATTGAGATCCTATAACAAATTGGGGAAAAATTAGAGTTAGAAGTGGGAAAAGCAAAAAAATTGGCGGAAAAAAGGATGTAAACAAAAGTTGAGATCCTTCACCCTAAACAAAAAACATAATTTTTGTTCAAAACTACGTAGTTTTGAACTAAAACTATGTAGTTTTGCACTATTCTAAAATTTAAAAACCATCAATTATACTATTTTTATTCTTATCAAAATTTTTTGTCAATAAATAACAAATAAATAAATTTTCTGAAAAAATAACAAATAAATATATAAAATAAAGATTTCTTACTTTGGCCTTGGCGGGAAACTTTTGACACTAATTATTTAACCCAATAATAATGGGCTTAATATCGTTAATGACTAAATAAAATATATCATTAAAAGTCATGTTTTTAAGCCAATAATGATGGGCTAATAACACATCAATTATTACCAAGTAAAGACCCCATCATTAGAAAAGCATGTCTTTAATAAGGAAAAAATTATACCATCATTAAATGAGTAAAATTTGAACCCTTAGTGATAAATTTTTTAGTGATAAATTTGTCATACTCTCACTAAATTTCATCACTATAAATTGTTTTTCTTGTAGGTGAGTTTGGGGAATTTTCTAAAAAATGACAAAAAATTAAAGGGGCATATTTGTCTTTTACTTTTTTTTTTTATTGTTAATAGTTGATGTAGCTGATGATGAAGCATAAAGTGGGTTTCAAAACAGTCTAGTTAGCATTCAGGTAAGGGCAATCCGGTCAGAAGCACTACACTGATAATGATTTTTAAAATTCAGCAATTTGATTGCAAAAAAAAAAAAGTTGAGAAACCAAAAATATAAAATTTCCTTTTATTTAACCACTATGTTCATGCAACTAAAAAAAGAAAGGATAGGTACAATTTTGATCCCTATGATTTTGCCTTTTGGCAAAACCAGTCCTGTGATTTTTTTGACATTTAAATACCTTGTATTTCACTTTTTTTTACACTTTAGTACATTTCTAACAAATATTGTTTAAAATGTATATTTTAATGTAAAAATAATATGAATTTTCAATGCTAAAATCATATAATGAGTAATATATCATTCAATTAATTACAATAAACTTGCAAAAATTAAATTTAGATGTATTTTTAATTTAATTATGAATAAAAAGAAATCATTTTTAAAATAAATTTACAATATTTTTAAAAATAACTAATTGGTTAGATTGATCATAAATCATATATAGAACAAATTTATCATTGAAATTTAATATTATATTAATGTTTTCTCATAAAATAATGATAATTTTAGTTAAAAAGGTATTAAAATGTAAAAAAATGTCTAATGCAAGGTAATTAAATGCCAAAAAAATCACAAGGATCAAAATTGTACTTATCCCAAAAAAGAATGGACAACATTACTAGCTTCAATCTTTTATTCTAGCCTTCTGCTTTAACATAGTAATGAAATTTTCTCTATTAGCTGGGGACATTCCATCAGCAGAACAATCTCCAACTCCCCATTCTGCACCTCGAATGCAGTACTTGTCTTGTATTTCTTGACGATTCCTGAAAACCATCAATCCACAATCAACTTCTAATACTATTACATTCATATACAACATAACCTACTAAATACAACAAAAGAATGTAAGATTCCTTTTTTTTTTTGTTCTGCTTGGATCGGTCTAGCAGCTCTCTGAGTATGGGAGATGACTTGAATCTTGCATCATTTTCTGCATACTTCTTTTGGTTTACTTATGCATGTAGCAGAATGGCAACAGCTCTAAAACAAAACCAAAACAAACAAACAGCTCTAAAACAAAACCAAAACAAACAAACAAACAAACCAAAACACCCATTTAGTATTAGTTTTTAACTAAAAAACTATTATAGTACTATTGAAATTCTAAAAATATTTATATATTATGTATTTTTCTACCTTAAAAAATTCAAAATATTTTTCAAACTATTAAAAAAATAAAAAATTACAGTAATGACGTAATATTATTTTTTAACTAAAACATTATTATACATACTTTAATACTAATCTAATAATTTTAAAAATAAATCTTATTATAACTAAAAAATTATGACAACAAAAATTAAAGAAAATAACTAAAATTAATGTAATATGTTTTATTTTTAATTTATTTAGTTATTATTCTATTTCAATTATTTATTTAATAATTTTATTTTACAGTTCACGCATTGCATGGATTCACGACTAGTTAATTAATAATTTGAATGGAAAATAATTATCTATTAAATAATTGATAGATTATTAATTTATGAAGCTAAAGATAATTAAGAAGCCCATTCTGGGGTTTATTTTGAAAAAAAGCACTCAAATCAATAATAAATATTAAATAATTTTCTTTATTTCAGTATAAACATTTTCCATTAATAATATCATAAAATTACGTTGAAAAAATTAATTATATAATTTAACTCAATATTAATTTTATGGAAAAACAAATAATACTTAATTTATATTTTAAAGAAATATGGCAATAATATTATGTGTTAATATATTATAAAATTATTAATTTATATATTAGATGCGTTTTTTCTGTAATATATTATTTTTATGATTGATACTAAAATTTACAATTTTTATGATTCTTTTTTAAATTTATAATTATAAGACATCCAATGTATAAATATTTAATGGTGGAGATTTTTGTACTCCCCTTATTGATAAATGATTATGTCATGTAAATTATTAAAAAATTAATTATAGAGTGCATTTATAAATAGGTGGAGCATAAATTTCTATCTATATAAAAATTATACCAAAACAATAAAAATAACTTCGATCTGTTAATTTTCTTAAAAAAAAAAACCTCCTATAGGCTAATTATCTACTATAAACTTAATTATTTCTAAATTTTGAAGATGATAGAATAAGCTTTTTCAAAATAAATAAAAATGAGGGACTAATATACAAGTATTGTGTTTTATATAGCTATTTAGTTTTTCTTTTTTTTTTAAAAAAAAAAAAAAAAAATCACGCTCTATTAACAAAAAATTCAATGCCAAATAGGGTAAGGACGAAAGTGCTATTTTTGAAAATAGAAGGAGCAAAGCATATAGCAAGATGGACCTCACAAAAAATATTTGTTATTATCCTTAAAATAAAATAAAAATTTAATAAAATTTAATAGTTATGTAAAACACCTTATTTTTTTTATTAATAAAGATAGTACTTTAAACTAAATAAAAATATATACCATTATTTAATTTAAAATAAGTATTTAAACAAAATGAAAACTCATTATAATCTTAACTTACTTATTTCAGTTTTTATACCATGGACCCCTGTCCATGTTACAATATGAACCAAGAGTCATTACACGTGTGAGAAAAAAAATGCAAGCGTCTTTTTTATTTTAAGTCAAACATCTTTTTTTTTGCGCATATTCATTACTCTTCACCTATATATTCATTGCAAAATCAATGAACATATAAGTGAATATCAATGAATATATTGCAGATTCATTTATTTTTACCTACAGATTCATTGATATTCACCTTAAAATTCATTAACCTTTGTCTTGAAATTCATGGTATTACCGTATGTGAGAAAAAAAAAACAAGCGCACCTTTTTTATTTTTCGTCAAACGTCTTTTTTTTTTGCGAATATTCATTACTCTTCACCTATATATTCATTGAAAAATCAATGAATATATAAGTGAATATCAATGAATATATTGCAGATTCATTTATCTTCCTTAGAATATTCATTAATTTTCACTTGTAGATTCACTGATCTACACCTCTAATTTCATATCATATAACAATGAATCCGCATCAAAGTTCATTGAACATCACCTGAATGTTTATTAATTTTCACTTATAGATTCATTGATCTACACCTCTAATTTCAGATCATGGTTGAATTATTTTTCACACAATTATTTTTACACAACGATTCATTTCATGATATTTTTGGATTATTTATTTGCCCCATTCCCTACAAAAACCATATGCAATCATTAACTTCATTCCGATGTGGCTAGGTGGAGGCTTCTCTATGCATTCAGTTTCAAGTCTAGTAGTGTTGTTCTTGAATCTGCAGTGTTTGCCCTGTTCTTCACAAATCCCACATAAATCCAAGTCTTGGAGCTTAGAAGGACCACCCATGCGAATTGCATCAATTTTGTCTTGGAGAGAAAGAGCATCATCTACCATTGTAAACTTAGAGATATCAAGGCAGTTCATTGCCATTTTATTTAGACCACTAGTACAACAACACTGAACTCTACAAGAAGAAAAAAGAAAAAAAAAAGCATAAGATTCATACAGATAAAACAATGTGAGAAACAAAAGAAAAAAAGAGGCAGAATGAACATTGATTTTAGGGTCCGTAGGTAGATGAGGATTGAAGAAAAACCTGCAAGTGTAAGAAACAAGAGGAGCAGCAACGAGGAGGATGCTGTGTTTGAAAAAGTGGTGAGTACTCTTTTGAATGGAAGACTGCATTGCATTAAAAAAGAAGAAGGAAGAAGACATGTTTTCACACGTGTGATGGACCCCTAGTCCATATTACAATATGGACAGGGGTCCATGATATAATTTGTGCACTTATTTACATTCAAGTTATTATATTCAAATAATAATTTTATGATAAATATTTTGAATATTTTATATCTATGTAATTGGCCATTTTGTTTATGCCAAATACTTTTAGTCCATAATTTTTTAAACTACTGGTATTTAAAATATGATAGTTTAATTTGAATAAAATTATAAAAACATTAAAATTTTTTTTAGCAATTAATTTAACAAGACATCATATATTAACTTAAATTTATGACAAAGGAGTCAAATTAAGTTACCCCATTTATTGCTTCTTATTTGGTGAATTGGGAGGTCATATAACTTTAGCATCGATGGACTGTACAAAAGAGGGTAGCCCTCCCTTTTAAATCAACGACAACAGAAATCGAACCCTATATTTTAGGATGCCCTTGAAGAGTAGTTACCATTTGATAACTCCTTCACTGACTTTATTGCTTGTTATTTGCTATATTAAATTTAAAGAAAAATAAAGCAATAAACAAATAAATTACATCATCACACCCTCAGGCTTTCCACCTTTATAGTCAAGCAAACCAAAACCACGACTTTATTGAACACTAACAATTTCATCATTCATGGGCGATAAGAACTAGCTACCGGCACTATGAGGCCTCTAGCAAATACATTGCAACACATGTAAACATGAAAAAAGGCTAACACAAATAAGAAGAACTACATGAGACCTCTAGCAAATACATGCAACACATATGTAAATATGAGAGAACTGATGATGACCTATAAACCAAAAGTGATAATAGTCTAGTTCATGTTCTTCCAGTTCTCTATGAGTTCATTCATTACTTTCCCAGAGCAACCATTAGCACCTATAGCTTCTCTTACTACTACTTTAATCTTTGTAGCTTGTAACTTAAAATGTTAGCTTCCCATGATTTCCTCGATCTTCTCTCTAAGGTCTTCTCCTTTAACTACCATCTCTGTAGCCCATCCCTAGCTTCTTGGCCATATTCCCAACCCACCCAACTCCATTGCCTTTGCATTTACCCTCTTATCCCCTTTGGGTGGCCACGTAAGAATTCGCATCCCGTGCCATATCGACTCAACCACTGAATTCCAACTAGCATGGCTAACAAACCACCTATTGCCTTATGCCCAAGAATATCCCCTTGGTTCACCCACTCCTTAACCACTAGTCCTTTATCTTTGATCTTGTCAACAAGTTCATCTCCAAGCACATCGTTCAAACTTTCTTTATCTTCCTTGTCAAGTTCCCTAACCTTCACCACCCATAAAAATGGATATTCACTCCTTAGTAATCCTTCTCCTATCTCTTTTATCTGCTCCCTTGACATAGCTTCTTTGGTTCCAAAAGCAATATACACCATTGAACCTGGTGATTGGTCATTAAGTCATTCCATTAGCATACTACTATTGCTCTTTTCTCCCTTTTTGAACTCACATGGTGGAAGTACAATAAGATATACTGGTGGTAGTCTATCTATTACTTTGCCACTGTTAAGTGCATCCAGAGTATCTCCTTCTAATCTTTCAAATGTTTGAATAAAAATGCCATTGGATTTTGTTAACTTCGGTCCATCATCCATGAAAATGGAAGTAAAGATACAGTTAGGGTTTAGAAGTAAAGGTGGTAGGCTCAATTTAGGCAACGATATAGCTATGCCTGGGATTTCAATAACATCGCTAACTGTAGACTGAGAGGAAGCAATAAGGTAGTAAACAAAAAGAGAGAGCATTCTAACAGCAGTTGGGAAGATGATGTAAACAGGAAGATCTATACTTTCAGTGACCTGAATAACAAGAGAAATTAATGTTACATCGATGATAAGAGCAGATAGGAATAGAGATGATACACAAAAAATATGCCTCCAATAGAAGCTCGACATATGGAGAAGAACCATGTCTTATATGCCATATCAGACTACCTTTGAGCATTTGACTTTTTAACATTCAATAATTAAGTCAAAGTTGTGGAATCTCCTACTAAGGACACTAAGTCCTAATACCTAAATACAATATCTCTCTCAGGGAATTACTCAAAGTCCTAAGAGTGAGATTCCTCTTTGGATAAATCCTCTCACCAATATAGAGGTGATCGTCCTTCTCTTGACAAGCCACCTTCCATCAGTCACTGTTGCTAACATGACTATCTTCCCAAGAAAAACAATCATTACCTACCACTCCCATTTCCCAAGAGAGATGATCTTGGTCATTCATCTCCTTTGATCTTAGCTGTCCATTCTCACCTACCAAGCCTATAAAAGGTTTCCTCTAGCTGTTAAATGAAGGTCCATCTTCTCTCTTCTCCTTCTTCATTTTCTCTCTCTATTTGTTATCTACTAATAATTACTATTCATATTATACACACATAAACATAACTATTCACCATCTTCCTCATCTTTTACTTAATGCTCAGGCTCTTAAGCCTCTTTTATATGGATTAAAAACACTAACTTAGGCATCAGAGGGGTTTTGGGTTACCAAGACCTTACCCAGAACACTTGCAGGAATTATCCTAGAGACTCTTTTTGCTCTCAGGAACTCTGCCTTTAAATTCAAGGAGCTCAATCATGTGGCCCCCAAGTTCTTCAATATGTGTGCTGGAGCTGTTGCTAAGCCAAAAGGATTTTGAACCATCAAAATGGCACCGTCTGTGGGAAAGGATGATCTTTGTTGCTTAAAAGGTTATCCTTTTTCATCAAAATTTTTTACATCATACATGCTCTTCATTTACGAGTGAAAATTATTGGCATTGTGTTTTCTCTTGATTTTTATATTCTTTCTATTAAAAATCAAAGAAAATAACGTAGTAATGGTGATGAGTTTGAGCCTACCTTTGTTGTGTGTTGCTTAAGGAATGTTGGGTTACTGTTATTATTGTTACTGCTGTTGTCATTTATTATTTTTAGAAAGAATTTATGGTTTCTATGGTGATGGAATCAAGTGCATCCACTAGAAAAGAGATGAGCCGATAGGGAATGAAAAGCAGTAAAGTTCTCTAATATGGATTCTAGATAGTTATAAATATTGAATGTACCAATTGAATTTTTATAGGAGTTAATGGAAGAGATGAATTATGTAGAAAATGGGTAATGCATGCAAGAGAAGGAAAAATTCAAAGTTAGTGAACCTTATGTTGATACTCCTAATGTTGTAAGGAGAAAGTTGACTATAATAGGAGAAGAGGAAGCAAATGAAATGCAGTCAGGAACATTCTTGAGCTCTCAATCACATAGAGAGCATGACAGATGTTATGTGTGATTGAACTCTATATAGAGCATGGTTCTAGAATATATGTAAAAGAAAAGCAAGAACCAAGGCGGGAGAATATAGAAGATTATAATGTCATAGAAAGAATGGAAGGACATTTCAGTTCTATGAGTGAAAGTATCCTCAGTCCAAGGAGCAAAGACACTCTCGGCCTTGTGAGCGAGAGCACTCTCGATCTTGTGAGTGAAAACAATCGAAGGGCTATAAGAAGAAAATAGTCTCTGAGTCATGTAAACACCCAAGAAGCCATATGGAAAGACAAACATAGAAATCCTACTTAGGCATTCTCAGACAAGAATTCCCAAAAGAGAAAATTGCCTTTCACTCTTCATCACACCTCAGTGAGTTGGGAAAGAAATTTGAAGAATTTCTTGAGTGGAAAATTAAAAAGCCAGTAGAAGAAGGTTATCTGATCATATGATGAATCTCCAATCACCCTCCTCTGAGGCATTTCAAGAGGAGTCCACACCTAATATACCTATAATGGGGCAACTAACCTCTAGGTACTTCGAAGCAGATGATGTCACGCGGACTCCCTTATTGAGACAAGCAATCAGGAAAATTTCCTACCAAGAAGCCCCTACCTGGGAATCTTACCCGGTTATTATTTTTTAAAGCTCTTATCCTACTTGATGAATCATACATGGAATTTTAAGCATATGAGGAAAGATTATTAATAGGGCAGTATCTCTTTTTTACTTTGTCACATAATTGATGAAGTGCTCTTATCTGCTGAGAGTCGAGTGGTGAAAGCTTGGTCTATTTTTGCTATATATTATCCTTTTTGGCTTTTCATAAATTAGCCAATGAAGAAGTACTTAGATCTCCACTTGAGAAAGAGAAGCTACTACATGAATATCTCTATAAAGGAAGTCAATTAAACATCTTACTTAGAGGAGACCACTTAGTAGGAATCCTCGCATGGGAGAAAAATCTTCTTAAGGGAAATACCTATTGTAAGCACCCAATTTCGGGATGACTAGAATATGGATGCGAAAGAGGACTCCGATGATGAAAATTCATCGCAAATAGGTCTCTAATATTTGAATTTCGGATCCCAAGGCTTGATTGCATTTTTATGGACTGAATTGAAAATTTTTCTTTTTCTTTAGGGGTCTCTTTATAATTAAATGTTAAAAAAAAAGAATGGATTTCGACAAAAACGCAATTGAAGCCGGGAACACCTAAATTAATTCTAGAGATTTATTAAACGGTGATTCAAACATCTCTGAGGAGATAGTCAATACGGTATCCATTTTTAGTTGTTATTTTGTTTTATTTCTTTCTTCTATTTACATAACTATCTTCATTTTATTTCTACTCCTATCTCTTTATACCTTGTTTATCT